>PIJE02004288.1:6708-19061 GCA_002895965.2 Coryphaenoides rupestris
TCCACGAATTCTCTAAATGTAGTTTCCACAACAACGGAAGTAAGAAAGAAAACAAACGGGCAGAACACCTCCTGCACCTTGGCCACTCCGCCCCCCCGCACTCCCTGCTGGGTTCCAGGACCCCTGCCACGGGTGTCTCAGTCAGAGCTTCACATTAGAAGCTAAAAGCCCCCTCCCCACAGTTCCCCGTGGGTTCGCTGCAGGGCCCTCCTCCTCCTCACGGAGACAGATGTGATGTGATGGTGTCTATTGAGACGTATTCATTGTAACTCCTCTCCTCCCTGTCTTAGCAGCGGTGCACCGGTTTAGTCTGTTTATTCATTAGTTTGTCGGCTCAATCAATCAAACCCCAGGAGTCCTCTGGCGAGACAACACCAGTCTTGGGTGGGAGCTGTGAGGGGGCTGTGGGGAGAGACTGGGTCCACTATATCACACATGGTGTGTGTGCGTGGTGTTAACAGGAGTTGGTGCAGACTGTGTTACCTGCTGTAGGATCCCAGCAGCGCCATGCTGGGTTTAAATGCTGTAATGACGGCCAGACAGAACACACCGGTACTCCATACGTCCTACAGACAGAATGTTCAGAATGTTTATTCAGGTGTGTACATTCGAGGGCTCTTTCTGGACGCCGCGCGTTGGGACAGAAAGACCAAACTCCTGGCAGTCTTTCCCCAAAGTACTACATGACGTGATGCCCGTGGTACGACTGACACACACACGTGCAGAGAGAGAGAGAGAGAGAGAGAGAGAGAGAGAGCGAGAGAGAGCGAGAGATCCTTGTTCTCTTGAGCAGCACCAAAGCAGCACTTCTTACCCCCTCCCCCCTGTCTGAGGGGTTTTCTTAATGAACACAACTGGATGATGATGGTGGTGCTGGGGTGGTGTTGGGGAAGGCGGTCTACGCAGGAGATTAAAATAGACCGCCAGCGGCTGATCTGGCAGAAAACTCGGCCCCGCTGCCTTCCTCTGAGTGTCTTGTGTTGTGTTGCGGTGGTGCTGCGTTCAGAGCGGCTCTGTGTTGTGTTGCCGCGCTCTCAGAGTGCATTGTGGGGAGGCCAGCGCAGAGCTTATGAATAATACGGCAGACATCTTGTTTTAAATATTCAAACGTTCCAGGCCAACGTATTAGAATTGTCTTCGTGACAAGAGCGGAACGCAATTAAAAAAGATGTTTTATTTATTTTGTTTTCGGCGGCGGGGAGAAAAACAGCCAAGGCCCGCTGTCGGGGAGCTTTGAAATGCAAATCTTTATCGACACGCCGGGTCTGAGAACTCTTTTCTCCAGACTGTTTCTCTTGGCTGCTGCTCAATAAAGTACTAAATGTTTTGAGTGGCCCAGTTTATTCCTCTTCTATAACCCCTGCCCCTGCATAACCAACGGGTAGCTGTCCTCAGTAATGCCTTTATACCAAGTTTAAAGTTTCTGCCTCTTTTATCCTGGACTAGAGGGAGTCCAAACGTTGTCCTTGTTTTAAAAGAAACCTCCAAGTCTTGAGTAACCCCCCCATTCAACTGTGAGTACTGAGAGAAGCCCTAACCCGTTGCTTCCCAAATCCCAACCTCTGGGACCCCAGACCCGTTTGTACAAGACTGGAAAACCTGTGTGCATTCCTCTATCCACACAAACTCTTAACCCCGCCTGCATCCTTCCATGTCCACGTCCCAGTGAACTCAAAACCCGTTGTCTACTCGTCGATAGTAGTTTATGAATCTGCTTGTACGTTATGTAGCGGGCCTCTCAAGCCCTTTAAGTATTTAGATTTCATTTCTCTGCAGAAGTACCGGGAGCCTCCCTGATGTGAGCACCGGCTCCCTGTTTTCTGTGTGTTTCTCTACCACTGAAACACACTGAAGCTCGAGCGTGAGACAAATCCTCAGTTTTCAATCCGATTCAGATGTTTCCAGTCGCTTCCACACCACAGGCAGAGCTGGACGTCATCAGGGAGCCTGGGGGGGCTTCTGGAGTTGCTGAACACGCACTATCAAATATCTGTACAGTTATTGTTATCAAAGTTGTAGCCCCCCCCATGTTTTTGAAAAATATGAATAGAAAACAAATGTTCGTGTGGAGTGTGTGTGTGTTTGGTGGCTGGTTTAAGCAGCCTGGCTGATTAGTCTGGAGCTGGGTGAGGCTGCACACCTGTGGTGCATTGCCATCATCATTGTCATCAAGGCCCACAGGTTAAACCAGCCTTCAGCACACACACTCAGAAAGCGCTAGCATGCTAGCTGTGTACCATCTGCTCTGTATCTTCTTTTTTTTTCTTTCTATTTTTTTGTTCTACCTGACGATAAACTACTGCAATAAACCAGATTATTCACCACCAACTGACTCTGTCCTTTCGAGGAGCCCCTAAAGAAGCCACTTCAGGTTGCGTGTAGCAGCAGCAAGCACTACAGTTCTATGCTACGACAGCAGGCTACTGCAGTTCTGTGTGTCTGTTGCTGTCAAACACTGTGCTGTCTCTCGGTGTCATTCCTTGCAAATGTATTACAAAGTGGAAAACTACAATGTAATATAATTAATCACCTATTACTTTTTTGGATGGAGCAATTTGGTGTTGGACAAGAATACACATGACGCCCATATCGTCGACACCATACACCAGATCAAATTATTCAATCACCCTCTTTTTCCACTGCCTTTATTGACTTAAAATAAAATAACAGGTACAGGTATGGACCCATAAGGCATATTTGACAATGGATCAACTTTCACCGCCAGACACTTTCTTAGAAGGCCAGGCCAGAACATACGAGACTCCCCAAGCCCCAGAGAACCTGGGGCCTGCGTGACAAGCAGTGGAGTGTCAGAATGAAAGACAGTCGATTAGCTAACAACCGTTGTGATTGCCTGATAAAGGATGCACAGCCAAATGTCAACCATTACATCATTCAATCAGATCAAATACATAACTTTAATGTGACCGACCAGGGTTCTTCATATGATGGATGTCACATGGTGACAGGATAAACAAAGTCCCAAGTATGAGTGTGCTCCACTAGTCTCGCACACTAATGCAAGCTATCCCAGCATGCCGCCGGGCTACGTGAGCTAGCGCGGCGTAGATGAACCACGCATCAGATGGAATGCGTGGTTGTGACAAACACCTGCCACTTTTGGACAAACTAATTACGTGGTGAGAGAACAAACAATTAAACCCAATACGGCCATTTTTGGCACGTGTGGCAAACAGTCGGAAATCCCACCCCCACCGCCCAAAAAAAATCATTAAAAATACAAATGAAAGAGGTAAACTGTTTAAAAAAATATATCACCAATAATTCAGAATGCTTTGTTTCCTATGGTTTGTAAGGATGGAAGGATGCATCACCAGTGCAGACGATGCCGACCGCTGCGGTCGACGTGGGGTACCGTGCGTGTGTATGTGTGCACTACGAGGACGTACCACGTGCATGCGCCTGCCAGGACAAAGCTATGAGGTCCCAACGTGCGGACGCTCCCGAGTGTGCGCTCGATGTGAGGACGGCGTACCGCTCCGCACGCACTCTGGGGACACGCCGGCGCACTGTGAGGACATCCGCGGTCCTTACAATTGTCTTGAGATTGTCAGAATCAAAAAGTAATTATTCTGAGGACAAACGCAAAAACCCCCCCAAAAAATAAAACGGTGAACAGTGATTGCTCTTGTTTTTTTCGATTCATTGCATCGGTAATTGTGTTGCAGCTTGTCATTAACGCGAGGTGTGATCTGTTGAATCAAGTGAAAAATATCTGTAGCAGCGCCAATGGTTTTGGCACAGCACCTTATGCTCAATAAGCTAGTAAACTAAAACACTGTTGACGCCGTCAGACGCCTCTATTGCTAAATTCACATTTTGACGTTGATGATCTCACTAGAACAGCATTAATCAGACCTTTGTTTGTCCTCCTAAGCAAACATGAACCCAACTATGTCCGTAGCCTAAAGAGTCCAGTTCTTTTAAAAAGGACTGTACGCAGTCCCAAAAGAAAAAGATCAACTCAGACATTCAAACAAATACTACACATAAATAAAGACACTAGAGCGACTAACGAGCCAATGAGAGTCAGAGCCATCTCAAGCCGAGGAGCGATTGATGCGTTTGCAGGGCGGTGCGTCCACAGGCTGCATGGCTTCCTTCATTTTAATTGGCCGTGGACGTCACCGTGACAACGGCGTGAGGTTGTGAGGCGAGGCCGGTGGCAGCGGCGAGGGGCTGACGTGGATGAGACGCAAGACGCTCAATCACCATGACGACGGCTCCATGATGAATGACCCGGCGGAGGGGGGGGGGCATTTAGATGTGTGTGTGGCATGGATGACGATGATGATGATGGTGCTGGTGATGCCCTCCGAGCAGGGGGTGTGGGGAGTAGTGTGTCCTGTTCGTAGTTCTTTCAGCGATAAGGATGGAGGAAGGGCATGCCAATATCACACCGATGATGATGATGCCACTGCTGTGAGCTTCACCACGCATGCAAGACCGAACCGCCACATAGCAAACTGTGTGTTGACGCCCGGGCAGCAGCCCCACCACCCCCACATACAGCCCCCACCCCTTACACAACACAATCTCCCCCTCCTCCGGACTACAGGAAGCCAAAGTCGAAGACAATCTGGTCCTCGAAGATGGCGATGAGCAGCATGATGAGGAAGCCGGTCAGCAGGCCCAGGTTCTGCAGCAGGAAGTGGCCCAGCTGGCATCGCTTGTGCTCCTCGCTGTCCCCGTGGAGCATCTCAGGCAGCTGGTCGGGACCACACACAGGTAGGACACAGGTAAGACAGGTAAGACACAGGTAAGACACAGGTAGGACACAGGAAAGACACAGGTAGGACACAGGTAAGACACAGGTAAGACACAGGTAGGACACAGGTAGGACACAGGAAAGACAGAGGGAAAGATACAGGTAAGACACAGGTAAGACACAGGTAAGACACAGGTAGGACACAGGTAAGACACAGGTAAGACACAGGAAAGACAGAGGGAAAGATACAAGTAGGACACAGGTAAGACACAGGTAAGACACAGGTAAGACACAGGTAAGACACGAAAGACAGAGGGAAAGATACAAGTAGGACACAGGTAAGACACAGGTAGGACACAGGTTTGAATAAATAACGAATGTGGCCGTCCAGTGACCCACTTGAGTCCACTGGGTCCACAGACGGGGGAGCCTCAGGTAGAACGTACCATGTCCACCAGCGCCACGTAGAGGAACATGCCGGCGGTGACGGCGAATATCCAGCTGGTGACGTTGTGCGTGTACTGGCCCACGGCCGTGCCGATGGCCATGCCCACGTACGCCATGAGCGCCGACAGCAGGTTGTACACGATGGCCTGCTTCACCGACATGCCGGCCTTCAGTAGCACCGCAAAGTCCCCTGCGGAGAGGAGAAGAGAAGAGAAGAGAAGAGAAGAGAAGAGAAGAGAAGAGAAGAGAAGAGAGGAGGAGAGGGACACACGCGTCACAGAGAGCTAACTGAAAGGCCTCCCATCTGGTTGGGGACAAATAATTGAACAGCATCAACTGGCTCGGCTAGGAAGACAGAAATAGGACACTTTTTATTTTTGGTCAAGCTTTTAAGAACTGTGCTGCCCGATCAGCACAAGAAGAAAATATTCTCAGAAAAACACAAAAGAGCAGAGAAATGAACTCGATACGATACGAGTTGACGTGAATTTCACAATCGCAATCTGCCGTCATCTACCGTCGTCTAGGAGCGGCAATGATCATCTTACTGGAAATAATTGTATAGCTTACAATGTACACTGGCTTATACACCCACTGTACGTGTCTGTGTTGCTGTGGGTCCTCTACGGGGGCTTTTCCACCAAGGCGTTTTCAGGGCCGGTTCGGAGCCAGAGCCTAAAATGAACCAGTTCTTCCTGTTTCCACAGACAAAGAACTGGCTCCCGGCCCGAAAAACTGGTTCAAGTCAAGTCAAGTCAAGTATTTTTATTGTAACTTCACAGTTTACACGTTAGTATAAGCAATGAGTTAAAAACTTTATGTGCAAAACGCCCGACAGCCGACAGTAATTATAAGAACAGTAATTATAAGAAATTACAAAATAGAAATAGAACTATATATAGGATTCTATATAAAATAAGTAAATTAAATCTAAAGTAAAATACAGTAAATACAGTAAACTCTTCAACTCTGGCCCCCCAACTTTGGGGGGCCAGAGTTGAACCAACAAAGCACCGACCACGTCAGAGGCTGGGGGCGGGCTGGGGGCGGGATTAGCAAGTCCGCCAAAAACTTTCTGAGCTCCATTTCACAACAAACCCCGACAATGGAAGTGACTACTCCGATACAACCGCACCGATACCACTTTGGCAACGCAACGTTAACCTTGTAATATTCTTAGCCAAGGAATATTGAAATAAAGAGATGCAACCGAGTTGTCGTTTATGGATGTTTAATAGAAACTGCGCATGGTACCGAGCATGGGCGTAGAATTTAGTGGGGACGCTGGGGACATGTCCCCAGCAATTAACGGAGCAACCCCCCCATCAGAACCGCGAATTAACAGCGCCCCCCCCCATCAGAACCGCGAATTAACAGCGCACCCCCCCCCCATCAGAACCGCGAATTAACAGCGCACCCCCCCCATCAGAACCGCGAATTAACAGCGCACCCCCCCCATCAGAACCGCGAATTAACAGCGCACCCCCCCCCATCAGAACCGCGAATTAACAGCGCACCCCCCCCCATCAGAACGGCGAATTAACAGCGCACCCCCCCCATCAGAACCGCGAATTAACAGCGCCCCCCATCAGAACCGCGAATTAACAGAGCCCCCCCCCATCAGAACCGCGAATTAACAGCGCACCCCCCCCATCAGAACCGCGAATTAACAGCGCACCCCCCCCATCAGAACCGCGAATTAACGGAGCAGCATTGTTTTTCTAAATACACATTTTGTTAACATGTCTGCTTCAGTATACTTAAAGAACAGAGAAACAAATAAGATTCAGTTTTTATTTGAGTTATGACAGAACAGGTAGTAACAAAATATACAATTACAAAAACAAGATCACTCGTATCGCGATGTAGTCCGCCATTGTTCTTGTTGTGCTCGCGTTGCTGGGAAGGCGGAGACTTATACAGACGTACAGTGACGTAATGACGAGGGGGCGGGTTGGCTCTCGAGGCTCTCTAGCCGGTGGAAAAGCAAACCGGTTCTTAAGTTGAACCAGCTCCGAACTGGCACTAGCACCAGCCCACAACCAGCTTTCGGTTCACTTTGGTGGAAAAGTGGCCTACCAGACTAGACCTGGAGCCTTGGATACGCCGCCTAAGGCCTTCCAGGCGGTCTGCGGCCTCCTCTTCACGGGCCAGCAAGACTCCGGGTCTGAACAGAACCGCCCCGCATCGAAGTGAAGAGCGAAGGCCTACGTTCTCCATGCTAATCCTCACCATTAATACATTACTACTGTGCCCCCGCCCCCATACATCACTCACTCCTCTGGGTGTGAGTGATGTATGGAGGAGGAGGAGGAGGAGGAGGAGGAGGAGGGTGGAGGGGTTTGGTTGTCAAATAGACTGCAGGAGAAGATCAAGGGTGACTTGTTTAAAGCTTTCCACAGTTTTTTTTCTTTCTCCCCATTCCTCCCCATCTGTCTCTTGAACTTCCCGTGGCGTCTGCAGTCACTCAGCCGCCGAGAGGTGGCAGCGTCAGGGAGAAAAAAAAGCCAGCGCCGACTGCAATTAACACACCCATCACTGACAATTAGCCTCACCGTAGGCGGTTAAAGAGGCCTCCTTGTCTCCATTATCAACCGGGGCTCCCCCAGCTGCACACACGCTCCGGATGAGCCGGTACGGTGCAGCGGCAAACCGCTGGGATCGGCTGGGGGAGAAGAACCCTGCAGGTCTGTGTGTGTGTGTGTGTGTTGGGTGGGGGTCTCGTCATCAAAAAGAGAGAACCAACGCGGAGAGAGAGACTGTTCATCAACTCCACACGGTCTTCTCACGATTGGCAGGAGAGAGTTTGAGAGTTTTCAAGCTGAACCCAACCGTCTGGAAAGTTGTTGTTCTTCTCCCTCAACCCCCTCCCACTCCCTTGTGTGTCAGTAGACAGTGGAACAACACACAGACGCCTGTTGGTGGGCGATACACACACACTGTCTGGCCCGTTTGGTAAACTCCTGGTGCCTGTTATACACCGGTAATGTAACTACGGTAGTTTGAATGACCTGTGCAAGCCTGAATGTCCCACAACACAACGTGTCTACATAACACAGAGCTACCAGAGAAGAGAAAACAAACATGGCACCGACCAGATGAAAGTTTGACGTGAATTTTAAAGAGACAGTTACCGTATTACGGCAATGTTTATTCCGACCTCAGGGTTGTTTTATTTTAGAGTGGCCGTATTTTCCCCACGTGAGGCTGCGCTGCTGTTTTGTTACCATGTTACTTGAAGCTGAATCTTAAAAAGTCAGGAAATGAAGGGATTATGTCCATGAGTTTAATTTTAAGAAATAAAGGCCTGCCTCTAATATAAGCCTGCCTCCAACAAAGGCCTGGTGCTCTTTGCGGCTAAATACAGGCCCCGGCCAATATGAGAGGATTTACGGTAATAGGATATTATTTTTATCCAGAGAGGATAAAAATAATAGAGGCAGAGAGGCCAGCAGAGAAGGCAGCAGAGGAGAGCGGAGAACCGCCGTCAGAAAGGCCTTCTGCCGCGGGAGGAGGAGGAGGAGGAGGAGGAGGAGACCACCGTAAGGGGGTCCATAAGCAGTCGGACCAGTCTTCCTCCAAGTGTCGCAGGTATCGAGAGGAATATATCCAGTATGGATTCACATGCGTTGTTCTCAATGAAGTACAACATCCCCAATGTGTAGTGTGCACTGAGGTGCTTGCACATATGAGCTTAAAGCCCGTAAAAATGCTCAGACACTTGAAAACTAAGCACCCCTCTCTTGCCGCTAAACCAGCAGATTTTTTCTGCCGAAAGGAGAGAGAATTGCAAGGCCAAAAGAAAGTAATAACTAACCAAACAACAATCCCTGCCAAAGCTCAAAAGGCATCATATGAGGTGGCATATTTAATTGCACTGGCAAAAAAGCCACATACAATCGGGGAAACCCTAATAAAACCTGCTGCTATCGCTATGAGTCGGACAATGCATGGGGATAAACAGGCAGTGCCGCTGTCTGACGGGACCATATCCCGGCGCATCACGGACATGGCCCAGGACATAAAGTGTCAGCTGATTGACAGAGTGAAGAAAGGGAAATAAGCTTTGCAGTTAGATGAATCCACAGATGTATCAAACTCTGCCCAGCTGCTTGTTTTCGTCAGATACAGTTTTGATGGAAAATTTAACGAGGACATGCTGTTTTGCACCCCGCTGGAGGTAAAGTGCACAGGCGAGGACATTTTCACAAAACCTGACAACAAACTAAAAGAAGAGGGACTGTCTTGGGATGAGTGCATCGGTGTGTGTACAGACGGTGCTGCAGCAATGCTGGGGAAAAAGAAAGGACTAAAAGCAAGAGTCTTACAAGTGGCGCCCCACGTAAACTTTACGCATTGTATTTATCCACAGAGAAGCTCTTGCGAGTAAAACGCTCGACCCAGAGCTTAAAAGTGTTCTTGAGACTGCGATAAAAATGGTCAACTACATAAAATCATGTCCACTCAACAGCAGGCTGTTCGCCACTCTCTGCAACAAACTGGGATCAGAGCATCAGGGCCTGCTGTTCCACACAGAAGTCAGGTGGCTTTCGCGGGGAAATGTTCTCAGCCGCCTGTATGAACTGCGGGACGAGGTGCGCTTATTTCTGATGGAGCATGGGTCCCAGCTCGCTGACCACCTGACTGACCCTGACTGGTTAACAAGGCTAGCGTATTTGTCTTGCATATTTGATAGACTGAACGGACTTAACATGTCATTGCAAGGTGAAAAACACAACCATCATGTCGCTGAATGATAAAATCCGCGCATTGAAGAGGAAAGTGGATCGCTGGACTACGCGAGTTGAAATGGGCAGGATTGATATGTTTCCTGAGCTGGAGGAATTCATGGAGGAAAATAATGTTAACACTGTGAAGAAGTCTCTCACTACCCACCTTCAAGCCCTCCTGGAACACTTTAACAAGTATTCCCCAGAGGAAACAGCTCCGGAAAAATATGACTGGATAAGATCACCATTCACTGGATAAGATCACCATTCACTGAAACGACCGCAAGTCATCTGTCATCCAACATGGAGGACGCACTGGTTGAACTGTCAAGTGACCACACCTTAAAGACCGCTTTTAATTCAAAGACGCTTGCTGAGTTCTGGATTTCAGTGGAGAGAGAATATCCACAGCTATCCAAGGCCGCGATGGACGTACTGACGCCGTTTGGCTCTACATAGCTGTGCAAAAAGACTTTCTCGGCACTGACATATATTCAAAATAAATACAGATCGCGTCTAAACGTGGAGGATGATCTCCGAGTGGCCGTCTCCAAAATTAAACCCAGAATTGACTTGCTGTGCTCCACGCATAGTGCCCACCCATCTCATTAGGTGACATTAAACATAGTAGCCTAATTCCCAAAATGTAAATTTTGTTAAATTTTTGTACAATGTTCACATGTTTACTCAGTGCTACAGTTTATGAATGTTACTTTGTTCTGTGTAATACTGAGTTCTGTTACTTTGACTGACGTATTCTGCTTTTATCTTATAGTAAATTGTTATATGTAAAATCATATCATGGTTGTCAGGCTGTTCTGTTCTTTTGTGTTGTCGTTATGCCCGTGTTTGGATACGCCTATTAGTGCGTGCGTCCTGTGCGCACGTTTTCTTATGTTTTCAGTCACCTCCGGGGATAGTGGGGGTCGCCAGGGAACCCCTGCTCTAGCTGGCCGGTGGAGCCCAGGAGGGCATTTTGAGTGGGTCCCGGAGCATATATGCCAAACCTGAATCCATAGAAAGAAGCCCATGAATTAACTTCATTCGTGGTTCAATGGCTTTACCATTTTCATTGGGTTTAAGCCCCGATTGTTGCAGCATTTTGTTTGCTCGATGTTTTTAACAGCACACAAAGGGCGTTGTTGATTACTGCAATATTGGTAACAAACCTCTGGTGTATCGCGCTATGTTGGTTCGGCTGTATCATTTCAATGCACATTTTGTGCTTTACTTGTTATATTCCTGCTATAAGGCACCGAGCGGTCGCCTGATCCGTCACGACGAAGATGTAAGATCAACCAAACGCAACACGGCATCAGAGCATCCATTGAAACAGCAGCAGATACCAGCCAATCCGCTGAGCAGCTCCCAAACACAACCTTAGTGGTACTCACTCAGGTGTTTTGAATGGCTGGGAGTCCTGGTCAGCACAGCTATAACTTTCAATGAGGTCAATAGTTTATTCGACATTTTGGGGGGGGTGGTACGAACAGTCTATCATCTATTACTAAAAACAATAAAAAACAAAAACAGGTTTGAATCAATGAATCAATGAATGCACTCGATCATCAAACCTTCCCCTCAGGCGAGGTGCGTCTTTCGGACCGGGGGCTTGTGTTTCACTGTTGCTGTGGTGATTTACTGTGTCGAGAGTGGGTGGGTGGGAGGTGAGGTGGGGACAGACCTTGACAGAAGCCTCGGTGTTGATGGAGGACCTTGGCGGCGGTGGCGAGCGATTGCTAATGAGCGATAGCGTTGGCCTGGAAGGTTCCCCCTCGGTACTCACCCAGCTCGTGGGGCAGCTCGTGGCAGAAGACGGCCACCGACGTGCTGATCCCTCCGGTGATGTTGGCGCTGAAGGCGGCGCCTGGAAGACGAAGAGAGGAGAGCGTCCGCCAATCACGAAGGCGGGAGACGGGTTAGAGATTGCAAGGTTGCAAGGAGATGAATGTGTTTGTTTTCTATTGTTTAGTTTTCATTGACACGTCAGAGGTCGTTATTGATATCATTGTCGTTATGAAATCATTTTAAAATTGTTTTCTTCCGACTGGGGGGAAAAAAACTGGATGATGATGCCACAATTACTTGTGAGTGTTTGTGAAATCTAATATCAATCTAAGCGTAATCGTGTTTGAAGGTACCATGAGCGCTAATCTCGTTCAGCTACATCATAAGCGCTGAGAGACCCGATGCTGATTTATACTTTTCAATACGTATTTATGTACACATAAATGTATACAGGTATGCACTCTTGCATGTAATCTAATGTATACATTTATGTATCAAGATATTCGTCGAGGCACTCACAAGACGTTTTCTTTCCACATTTTGACTGATTTCCCCACACCCTCCAAGTCCCAGCAGTGTGTGTGTGTGTGTGTGTGTGTGTACACACCATAATGAGTTGGCAGTACTGTTATGATTGATTTATCTGAAGATTTAATGAG
>PIJE02004289.1:0-5000 GCA_002895965.2 Coryphaenoides rupestris
CTCCCTCCCTTACTCTCCCTCCTCTCATCTGTTTCTCTCTCCCTCCCTCCCTCTCTACCCTCCCTTCCCTCTTTCTCTCTGTCTCTTCTCCCTCCCTCCCTCTCTTCTGTCCTCTCCTCCCTCCTCTCTCTGTCTCTCTCCCTCCTTCCCCCCGCTGAGGGGGCTGCCACATTAGCCCACCCTGCGGCGTTTGGCGGCGACCTCGGCTGACCCCCCCGGCCGAACCCTGCCCGACCCCGCGGCGACCCCTACACTCTCTGGGATACACATGTGAACGTCCACCCGCTCATCCACCCACACACCCACTGAGGACATTTGAGATGGTAGCTGCGGAAGTGGGGTGGGTGGTGGAGGAGGCCAGTGGCTTGGAGGAGGTGGTGGAGGGGGGGGGGACGGTGATGGAGGATGGTGGTTAGGCGTGGTTGAGTGGTAGTGTGGTGGTGGTGGGTGGATGCGTCTGATGGAGGAGGTGGTGGTAGGTGTGGTGAGTGCTAGTGGTGGGGTGGTGGTGGGGTGGTGGTGTGGTGTGGAGCATCCCTCCTCCCGCCCCCCCCCCCCCCCCCCACGGAGCAAGGACGCCAAAAACAAGAGAGAGAGCCTCATCCCTCTGTTGTTGTTCAATTACGCTCCTTAAAGGGGGTCGGTCACACTCGGCTATTTTCAGACACAAGACTGCAGCTCTGCCTCGTCAGCGTGTGGTGAGACAGATCAACAACTGACAGACAGACAGACAGACAGACAGACAGACAGACAGCAACATGAACTCCGTTTCAGCTCAAAGTATTGGGACATTTCGGGTAAATGTGCGAGCACGACGTCCGCGGACGGTCCGGGATTTTCCTCCGTCGGGTTTAGACCTCTCATGACCGGACGGCGTATTTGAAGGCAGGACTCTGATGTATAGAAAATAATCAGTGGTGTGCTGTCTGTAACTGTGTGAGAGGAGAGGAGGAGAGAGGAGAGGAGAGAAGAGGAGAGAGGAGAGGAGAGGAGAGGAGAGGAGAGGAGACGAGAGAGGAGAGGGAGAGGAGAGGGAGAGGAGAGGAAGAGGAGAGGGAGAGGAGAGAGAGGAGAGCATGAGGAGAGGAGAGGAGAGAGGAGGTGAGGAGAGGAGAGAGGAGAGGAGAGAGGAGAGGAGAGGAGAGGAGAGGAGAGGAGAGAGGAGAGGAGAGGAGTGAGAAAAGGTGAGGAGAAGAAAAGAGAAGAGAAGAGGGGGGAGGAGAGGAGAGGAGAGGAGAGGTTAAGGAGCAAAACAGCAGAGAACGGGAGGGAGGAGAACGGAGGAGATCGGAGAAAGGCGAGAGAGGAGAACATGAGATGAGGAAAGAGGAGGCAAAGGAGAAGCTAAAGGCACCCGCAGCGCTCCATGTGAGGAGGATGCTTCCTATTCCCTCACCTTCCTTCCTTCCTTCCTTCCTTCCTTCCTTCCTTCCTTCCTTCCCTCCCTCCTTATCTCTCGTTTCCTCTCCTCGCTCCCCCGTGGCCGGTGTGCAGCAGGTTAAGCAGCCCCACGGTGATGGGGAGGAGGAGCTGCCTGTGAACCCGCGAGGTCTACAGGAAGCGCTGATTGAAACCATGTGAGGAGGAGGAGGAGAAGGCTCTGGATCCACATTCCCACATGAGCTAACCCTCACGGAAACGTTAGCCGACAAGAATCTGGAGCGGCTAGATCCCGACGCCCATCCCTGGATGTAAATAAAGACGCAAACAATAGTGCACAAAATAAACAGTATATATATATATATATATTTATATATATATAAATATATATAAATATTTAAAACGCCATAGTATCCGTGTCTGCTTCAATTGTTGTGGTACCATCAACGGATATAGGTGTTGCGGCCGCGCGTCTATAAGACGTCGCGAATCAAAAGCGTCTTCTGTTTCTCTGCAGATGTGCGTCCTCCCTTGCAGATGTGCGTCACTCCGCCGAGCGACTCTTTATCAATTTACCCCTGATGCCGATTCTCACGACAGTAAACGCCGCTCCGCGTTCCCCCGGAGTGAGGCCTGACAGACGCACGCCGCCTCTGGAGCGGAACGTCGCGAACAAGTTGACGAACGGATACGGATGGTTGTGGTGGCGGTGGGTGGTGCGGGGTGGTGGTGGTGTGGTGGCGCGGCGTGCGGTCGGAAAGTGATGACCGGGCGTCCGGACCGCTAGGTTCATCAGGAAGCGAGGAGCGAGGGGTAGATGTTGATGAGTTTGTTTTCCCGGTAATCGAGAAGCGTTGGAAAGGCTCGTGGGCTGTGGACCGTCCAAATGTGTTGGGTGCACGCCGTGTGTGTGTGTGTGTGTGTGTGTGTGCATACGTGTGTGTGATATAGTGTGCATGGGTGTATGCTATAGTGTGTGTGTGTGTGTGGCACGTGTGTCGTGTGTGTGTGATGTGTGTGTGTGTGTGTCTGCATGCAGTTATAAGATGTGTGTGTGTGTGCCGTGAAGCGTGTGGTGGGTGCATGTGTGTGAGGTGTCTGCATGCGTGTATTGATATATGTGTGTGCCTGCCATGTCTATGTGTGTGGTGTGTGTGTGTTGCAAGTGTGTGTTTGGAGTGGTTCGTGCATCATGTGTGTGTACGTGTTTGTTGTGTGTGGGTGGGTGCATGCGTGCGTGCTGTGCCTGTATGTGTGTGTGCACGTGCGTGTGTGTGTGAGTGTTCATGTTGTGTATGATGTGTGTGATGTGTGTAGTTGTGTGATGCATTGCGTCGAGGGTGTGACTGTGCATGCATTGTGTGTGAAAGTGTGTGCATGTATATATGCATATATGTGATTTGTGTGTGTGTTGTGCATGCATGTGTGTGTGCTGTGTGTGTGTGTGTGCTGTTGTGTTGTGTGATCTGTGTGGGTGGTGTGTGTGTTTAAGACGGACCGGCATTGTCAGAAACGCGGGTCGCCCCCGCCAGATTTCACATTGGTCCCGTATCAATTTCTCTCTCTCTCTCTCTCTCTCTCCTTCTCCTCTCTCTCTCTCTCTCGCACACACACACACACACACACAAACACACCACACACACACACGCACAGACACACGCCGGTTAGCTACGACACACGTTGCAGAATGCTCCAAGTCAGAGCTCAGTGTTTGTTTGTTATGGGTTCTAGTAACGCGCAGTAAATGAGTTTCACATGGAAGGTATTCCGACTCGTTAACGGACTGGAACCTCAGAGGCCGAGGGACTTCGCTGTGGTCCTCGTCTATGGTTTGAGTTGGTCAGTCGCTGGGCCCTCAGGGGACACCGTAATCGTTCTGCTGGCGGCTCCATCTATTCATTGGCTGTCTCCCTCGTGTCATTCGCAGCGTGCTCTACATCCTCAAGAGCAGCTGGTGCCAGTCTGGTTCTCGGGGCGCTAATTGTTGCTCCGTCTCTGGTTTTGTAAATCTCCGGCGTATGGTGAGCTTAACTGTTTTCTCATGTTACATCTATATAGCTGCTGATGTTCTCAGTTCCTCTCCTCTCTCTGCTGTCTCTCTCTCTCTCTCCTCTCTCTCTGTCTCCCTCCCTCTTCTGTCTTCTTTCTGTCTTCTCACTCAAGCCTACGTCATCTTGGCTCGTTTGGCGTATTGTTTGTTTGTTCTCGTCTCCACAATCTCCACTTTCTATTCTCCTGTCACTTTTCCATCGAACACAATAATAGACGATGCTCTCTCGGCACCTACTCTATCTCAGCCAGAGAACGGCAGGTGCCATCATACGCTCTACTAGGTAGTGGCAACACAATGCACAGCACACACACACACACACTGCTGCTGCACGCCACCTGCGACTGCACGACTATCGTCGGTGACGCACACGCTGACGCACACATGCACAACTTCAGTGGTTGAGAGGATGAGAGATGTGCCTCTTGTTAAGGGCGAGCGCTAGCTGTCGTCCAGGGTGCCGACTAATTCACACCAGACGCAGGAGGTACTTCGGTTGGTGAACTCAAAATGTGTTTCCATGCAGCTGGGCGGACCAAAACTCCCATCTCACGTTCACACCTTCTCTCGCTCCCTCTCCCTCCCCTCTCTCTCCCTCTCTCCCTCTCTCTCTGTCTCTCTCACCGTCTCTCCCTCTCCTCTCTCGCCCTCGCTTTCTCGCTCTGTCTCTCGCTCTGTTCTCTCTCTTCTCTCCCTCTCTTCTAACTCTCGCTCTCTGTCTACTCCCTGTGTGTGTCGTTCTCTGGTCTGCTCTTTGTCAGTCTCTTCTCGCTCTCTCTCTGTCTCTCCCCTCTCTGTCTCCTCTGTTCCTCTCTCTTCTCCCTTCCCTCTCTCCCTGTGTCTGCCCCGTCCTCGTTCTATGCCTCTTGTCATCTCTCTTCTCGTTCTCTCCTCTCTTCTCTCATTCTGTCTCTCGCCTCCTCTCTGTCTCTCTTCTGTCTCTCTCTCTCTCTAAACTCATCTCTCTTCTCTTCTCTCTGCTCTCCCTCTCTCTGGTCTCTCTCTGGTCTCTCTCTCAGCCCCATGCTTCAACAACACAAAAAATACATTAAAAATAAACAAGAAATAAAAAAAAAGATTAAAATTGGGTCCATGCGGAGTCCCGCCGAGAGAGACGAGCTGTTACCCTCCGGGAAAGACGCCGGAGAATCAGGAACGTTTAAGCGGGTTTGAAGTCGTGTGCTCAAAGCGAAGCCGTTTTAAGGTACGACTCGAGAACGCGAACACGTCGCCAACTCACATAACTTTGTCGGGAAACAAAACGCGAACGTTGCGCGTCGTCTTAAGTGTCTCGCGGACTTTTCAATCACATCAACTTTTCTCTCGCGCGATGCACTCAGCCCAGCCCAACAGACACAGACGGCAGCCACAGACGCGCCGTGACAGAAACGTTCGTTCGCGTTCTCGTTACTCCTCCGCTGGGTCGTCACGGCGACCGACAATCAAAACCAGCCGGCGGTGACTGCATGCTGCTGCGTGGGGCTCAGGGGCCCGCCGCCCTCGTACACGCTGGTGGACGCACTAACGGCGGCGGCGGCGGCGGGGCGCGCACTGGTGCGGCGGCGGTGGC
>PIJE02004291.1:0-5000 GCA_002895965.2 Coryphaenoides rupestris
CACACACACACACACACACACACACACACACACACACACACACACACACACACACACACACACACACACACACCCCTCATATTTAGGCCAATTGAGTCATGCTGTGTCGAGGGCCATCTCATCTTTCATCTGAAACCTAAATGAGATCTTCAGTCCTCACATCCTCCCTCCCCTCACATCCTCCCTTACTCACATCCTCATATCCTCCCTCCCTCACATCCTCCCTTCCTCACTCCTCACATCATCAAGCCGTGTATGACGTCATCACTCAAGATTGAAGATTGAAGATTTCTTTATTGCCATATGTAACAAGTACAATGGAATTCTTACTCCCCGTTCACTCCTGCAGTATTCCTCTAAACATACATTCTAAAACAACTCAATTAACAACAATTAGTAAGATAGTACCTAATAAGTACAGTAAAAAAGTGACAAGTAAAGTAGCAATACTGGCTGGTGGCGCAAAAATGTAGTAAAAGTCTGCGTGCAGTGCAGTAATAATCTTATACGAGAATAATTAGTAAATAGTAGACAGTAGCAGCAACATGTTGGTGATAAAGTATCGTGTACGTGTCATCACGGTGTTGATGATGTCACTGTGTGATGTCACGTGAGGCGGGCTCCTACCTTGTAGAGCAAGTTCCCCTCCTCCATCAGCTTCTGCAGGAGGATGATGAGGATGTCCGGCTTAGACGTAGCCATGGCCCACGCAGCGTTCCCTACGCACGCACGCACACACACACACGCACACGCGCACACACGCACGCACACGCACGCACACACACACACACACACACACACACACACATAGGCCGGGTGTTATGTCTGGGGCTCTCCGTCTGCAGACACCTGTAGTTGTATGCACGTTGAATTTTGGTACGAAGTAGTTACCTAAAGATTGTACCTGATCGATCATAAGGCGACGTTCTGTAGCCTTAAATCATGTGGGGTTTTTTTTTTTGATTGAAAGCAGTTAAAAAGAGAGAAAGAGAGAGAAAGTGTTAAAGAGGAGGGAGAGACGCAGGGAGGGGGGTCCCGGCGGGCAAATATAAACCACGATTAACTCGGATCAGTTCAGCCTCATCTTCTCGACTTGCTAAAGCGCCGCGTGGACCGTGCTGCGGGGAAACATTACGCCGCTGTCTGTAAGCAGCACTTAGCGTACGCCGCCTACTGCAGTCAGGGGGACAATTAGGCCGTCGTTTATGATCAATTTAGCAATTGTGTTTGCCAATGGCAGTGATAAAGCAAGCTATGTGTCTGTTAGCAAACGGCGAGACAGCGGACTGTTGACAACGCATTCCATTCACGCGATGCGGTCACATTGGTATGTTAGTTCAAGAGCACAGGAATAGAAAGAAGAATACACACACACACACACACATATATACGCACACGAAGGTGAAAGTAACTCGCTTGCGACGAAGTGAGTCACCGGAGGTCAAGAAAAAGCCTCAACAGCTAAAACTGCCGTTCATTTCACTAGCGTGAACCAAAAGCTATCCGAGGGCTGCGAACGCAATCCGGTTGTTAACTTGTGACGTGTCGATGTTCTGATAATACTGCTTCCGGGTCCAAGCGGGTCCAAGCCCCTACTGCGTTGGCTGAGGCGCACGTGTTTGAAGAGATCCTCTGTGTCAAAACTAATTTAGTCAAAACTAATATTTGTAAATGTATTAAATAAAAAAATAATTAAAAAATACAAATACAAATAAAAAAATCAATAATAATACTACTACTAATAATAATAATAGTAATAATAATGAAAACAAAAAAAAGATAGTATTCAACATTAAAAAAAGGGTAAAAAATGTAAATTTGTAACCATCAATGGTGCCTCACTAAAGAAGGAAGTGATGGTGAAAAGGTTTACAAGCTCGGCCCCCATTGTGGTTTGCTTTTGGACCTGAAGGAGTGTTTGGACCCGGAAATGAATGTACATCACGTCAGACTTAACAATCGGACTGACACCGGCATGCACACTGGGGACGCCATGCCCCCCCCCCCCCCCCCCCCCCCTCCCCACGGCGGGTAACTCACCGAGCTTGGCCCCCTTCTTCAGCAGGGTCACCACCACCGACGTGTTCCTGCAGCCGATGGCCCGGTCCAGTGGCCGCATCCCCGAGTAGTCCATGTGCTCGATGACCGCGCCTCGCTCCACCAGGTACTGCACCTGCAGCGGCAGCAGCAGCAGCAGCAGGACAGAAAACTCAGTCACTCACTGCAGGGTCACATGACAACGGCACCACAAACGCAATACCCACCCGCCCGCCCGGGTCTAAATGCATCACTTAGTAATGTATATAATATATATATTAAAACACGCTAGTTTGACATTCTAACGCTGTGTTCTCGGATGTCTGTGCGCTACGTGAACGTTAAGACTCTGGGTCACACATACGATGTCGGCGTCTCCGTAGAAGGCGGCGAGGTCGAGCGGCGTGCGGCCGTTCTTGTCCGTGTGGTCGACGATGGCCCCCTGCTCCACCAGGAAGTGCACCACGCCCTGGTGGCCCTTCAGACACGCCCAGCTCAGCGGCGTCAGGCCCTCCTTGTCCACCGAGGTCAGAGACGCACCTTGGAGGGGAACGAGGTCAGAGGTCAAACACGGTCAAACAAGGATTCATTCATCCCTTCCTGCTGTGTCTGCTCTCTTGAGGAGCTGAGGTGTTGTGACAGCAGCCCACAAACACACACACACACACACACACACACAGACACAGACACACAGACACACACACAGAGACACACACACACACACACACACACACACACACACACACACACACACACACACACACACACACACACACACACACACACACACACACACACACACACACACACACACACAGACAGACAGACAGACACACACACAAACACAGACAGACAGTCAGACATACAGACACACTCAGACATGCAGACAGACAGACAGACAGACACATGCATGCAGGCAGACAGACAGAGAGACACGCACAGGCATGCACACACAGAGACACACACACACATGCACACAGACACACACAATCACACGCACACAGACACACACTGGATACACATCGGGTCCTTATGTATGTGTGTGAGTGAGTGAGTGAGCGTGCGTGTGTATGTGTGTGTGTGTGTGTCTGTGAGTGTGTGTGTGTGTGTGTGTGTGTGTGTGTGCGTGTGTGAGTGTGTGTGTGTGTGTGTGTGTGTGTGTGCATGTGTCAGTGTTTGTGAGTGTGTGTGTGGTTGGTGTTTGGTTTAAGCAGCCTCACCTGGACCGAGTCAGGCTGGATGGACTATGTGTGTGTGTATGTGTGTGTCTGTGAGTGTGTGTCTGTAAGTGTGTGTCTGTGTGTGTGTGTACATGTGTTTGTGTGTGTTTGTGTGTGTGTTCATGTGTGGTGTGTGTGTTCATGTGTGTGTGGTGACCTTTGGCGAGCAGGAAGTCGACAGTGCTCAGGTGACCCTCGCACGCGGCCACCATCAGCAGAGTCCGGCCCTGCTGGTCGCTGACGTTCACCTCCGCACCGCGCTGTAGGAGGAGCTCTGCTACCTGCAGCACACACACACACACCACACACACACACACACCACACACACACACACACACCACACCACACACCACACACACCACACACACCACACACACACACACACACTACACACCCTACACACACACACACACACACCACACAAGAGAGAGAGAGAGAGAGAGAGAGAGAGAGAGAGACACAGAGAGAGACAGAGAGAGAGAGAGAGAGAGAGAGAGCTAGAGAGAGGCATAGAGAGAGAGACAAGAGAGAGACAGAGAGAGGGAAAGCAGTGTGTGTGTGTGTGTGTGTGTGTGCGTGTGTGTGTGTGTGTGTGTGTGTGTGTGTGTGTGTGTGTGGGTCTGCGTGTATGCGTGTGCGTGTGTGTGTGTGTGCGGTCCCCTCACTCACCCCGCCACGACGATGAAGAAGTCCAAACGGTTCCACGTGTCTCCGAGGTAACATTTCTTCCCGAAGATGCCCAGAGCCACCATCTTGATGACCATCTCGATGGCAAAGAACGCGAAGATGAAGTCGTCAAAGTCCTGGAACAAACAAAAGAACAAAAATATGAACTCAGTACAGTTAAGAAAGTTATGGATCTACTGTACTTCTTTATTCCAGGCCCCATTCATTATGGGTTTGTTTGATGTTATTCCTAAAAAATAAAGTAGCCAACAATATTAACTTTTCTCTTTGATTTCTTTGCTATTTCTATTGCAAGCACTATCCCATGTTTTGGACTATTTTTATTTGGTGTATTTTCTATACAGTCTATTTGTGGCAGCTCATAAAAGAGTGAATTTACAAAGCAAACACTGTTGTTCATTGAAAGAACGGAAAGCTTTCTTTTTTTGGAGTTACGCCTTTTTGAAGCCGAGCCTCTACTGTCTCACTGCAAAGCATGAAGGTTCAATTCCATAGTTTCCATATTTGCCATGCGAAAAAACTGACACTAGATACTTTCAAGATGGACAGTGAGGCAAAACAAACAGATACAAGTAACATTAGCACTTCTGATAATCACTGCTTTCACACTGTTAACCAACTGGGCTGCGAACCCATCAAAAATAATGGTTGTGCAAATAAACCCAAGTTAGTTGCGAACAAGCAGATATCTTACAAGCAAACCGTATTACCCCGACGGTTACCAAACGAGAAGAAAAGATTGAGATAAAGAAAGAGAAACGGCTTTAAAATCATCGTTTCAATTTCTATGTTGCTAAGCAACACAGTCTTTCTTTGGTGTGTCCCAACTCACCGGGGACCCAACGGCAAGAGCTCGCCACACATGCAAATATATCCGCTTCATTTGAAATGAAGCCCTAATGCCAATAAACCCCCGAAAACATACCCGGGCCGCGGCGATACACACCGAGCCACAGAGGCTTTTATGAAGCGATTCGTCTATTAATCTGTCCAGGTGAGAAAGGACTGCTTTATATTTGTGTAAGTCTTCCTCTCAAGGCGAGAATGGCCGGCATC
>PIJE02004291.1:12500-15964 GCA_002895965.2 Coryphaenoides rupestris
GAGAGAGAGAGGAGAGAGAGAGAAAGAGAGTGAAGAAGGAAAGGAGAGGGGAGAGAGAGAGAGAGAGAAGAAGAGGAGAGAAAGAACAGAGAGAACAAGGAAGAAGATAGGGAGACACCAAAGAAAAAAAAAAAGAAAACAGGAAATAGAGCAAACAGAACAGACAGACCAAAACTACCATTACATGACCCCCCCCTCCCCCCCACCCAGGCGGCCGAACCCCCCCAACACACCCGGCGGTGCTGTGCTCACCGTACATTGCGACCTAACGGTCCTACCCTGTGCACCCGGACTCACAACACCTGGTGTCCTCCAAGACACACAAACCCACACGGCAAACTAAGGCGCGGCCGATCTCAATCCAAAGAGCCACCTCTGGCCGACACAGAGACTGGACGACGAGAGTGGCCACCAAATCTCACTATATGCAATGGTGTCTAGTACAGCGTATATAATAGAGCTTATCTACTCATCTCCATCATCGTCTGCTACAGAAAGCCCAATGGAGATTTATCTTGATCTCCGAGCTGTATACTGGGAATCGGGCCGCACGACGGCTGGCACTAGCAGTATCCTCCGCTGTGCGAACGCTACAGCGTTAAGTTAATGCTAGCCTTTACGACTACTACTACTGCATTTCTGCAACAGTGCGATTCGCCGGCCTGGCCTAGGTCTGGATAGCACATCACCGCGTGCAGGCGAACACTCACCACCTTAGCGGACCGCTGGCGTCCAGACTGCCCATCCTGATGAGGATGAGTGGATGAAGTTGTTGTTGTACCACCAGACCACCTCTAGATTTTGCTCCTGGTTATGAAATCGGGGGCAATTTCTACCAACACCCCAAAATAAAAATCGGTGAAAAAATAATAATCAGTGACTTCCTACTACCTGACCTAATTCGACCTCACGTGACGGTTCAATTAAGACGAACCGTCGTCGACCTGAAACTATATCTCTGTATAGCGTGGCATATCTCAAACTGATTATGTACAATAAAAAGATGTCGCTTGCCCAATGAAACACGTTTCCCGCCTCGCCGATGGGGGGGAATTATCTGTGTTTCAGCACAGCGCCGCAGCAGCAGCAGCAGCAACAGCGGCAGCGGCGGCAGCGGCGGCGGCAGGTACATCAAAGCACAAGTCAAGTTAAAAGGGGACCAGACGGCATATCTGATCAGATGTGTGGGTGAGATCCATATACGAGTCTCACTCACTTCGACTTAGTGCGACTTTAATGATCACACTTCTTACTGGGACCTGCTTTCTGAGGTCTTTTAGAGGTTTTAGACAAGCTTTTATTCAACCGCTTCAAGTAGGTTGTTATTAGGGCCGGCGAGGTCGCTCCACCTACCACCACCACCACCTACCACCACCACCTACCACAACCACTACCTACCACCTCCTACCACCACCACCTACCACCACCTACCACCACCCTACTACCACCACCTACCACCACCTACCACCAGCATCACCATCACCACCTGCCACCACCACCACAACACCACCGACAGCTCTGACACCACCGACCACCACCTACCACAACCACTACCTACCACCTACCATCGTCTACCGCCACCTACCACCACCTACCACCACCAACTACCACCACCTACCACCACCACTACCCACCACCTACCACCACCTACACCACCACTCCCACTACCTACCACCTACCATCGTCTACCGCCACCTACCACCACCACCTACCACCACCAATACCCACCACGCACCAACAACACCTCTTCAAGGGGGTCGCCAGGCCTGCATGTCGTGGCACCCTGGGGATAAGTGAGGCTACCGAGGGTGCTCACCTACCGAGGGCGGCTACCGAGGGCGCTCACCTACCGAGGGCGCTCACCTACCGAGGGTGCTCACCTACCGAGGGTGGACGCCGGTCACATCTGTCCCGAGCGTCACATCTGTCCCGAGCAGCACCCACCCCAGCCAGCCTCTTGCTCGCGCCCTTACTGCCCCACGCTGTTGTAATTACTAGCCAGACAAATTATCGCCAGCTTCCCTTGCCTTTAGCTAACCTATTAAACTTTTATTCATATGACATTCCTCAAAGCCATGAAAGAGACTTCAAAAATATCCTCCTATCCTCGCCCCTCTGCCTTTCTGTAATTCTGAATATATATATATAATATATATATATATATATAAAGACTGGTAAGTTATTGGCCACATACTGGCTTACATTGGTCAAAACAACAACAACAACAACAACAAACATATTACCACAACCAAACACACCACCACACAACAACAACAACAACACAAAAACAACAGTGAAAAATAATATATATATATATAAAGACTGGTAAGTTATTGGCCACATACTGGCTTACATTGGTCAAAACAACAACAACAACAACAACAAACATATTTACCCTGGGCTCTCGCCGCGGAATTAGGGAGCAGAGCACAATATTGACTTGAGTCCTTCTCTCGCTCCAGGATGTCGCTCTGAGCTGAGCCTCAGCCTCCAGATCACACCCAGAGATGTTAGTGAGCCGTACTCACACATTGGTTAATCATCCTGGCTTATTGTCCTGTACTAGCAACCAGCCGGGACGAGTAGAATATGCCTCATTGATATGCCAACTTTTTTTTTTTTTTATTATTTTTACTTAAATGTTCCCCGTCCATTGAACTCTTCAAAAAAAAAAATAACCTGCTCCTTGTGCTGTAAAGATATGCTGTAAATAGTGTGGATATTTGATCCTCTAGTTCTTTGTTCTGTTGCACATTCCGCTGGGCATCGTCACTTTTTCCAAAACATACACAAATATTCCAACGTTGATCTAATATCTACAGTATTTCTCATTTCTGCTGGTCTTTCTTTCACTGTAAATATTGTAAATATTCAGATTCTTCTGATGCCTCCAATTCATGTTATCTCTGGTATTCTTTTGCACATTCCACTGAGCATCGCCACTTTTAATTTCACTGCATATCCTGTATGTGTATGTGACAAATAAAGTTCTTGAATCTTGAATCTTGAGTTAGGGGTTGGCTGAGGCTGCACTGCTTATACACATTTGTGTTTGGGTTGGGTTGGAGTTGTAGAGAAAAGAGGAACGGGATGACGAACCCATGGGTGAAGATAGGCCATATAGATTGGGTAGTTGGGTGGGTGGTTGGGTGGATGGGTGGGTGGTTGGGTGGGTGGATGGGTGGGTGGTTGGGTGGATGGTTGGGTGGTTAGGGGGCAGAGGAATGTGGGGGAGACCCTCACCTATGTTGCACAGTGTGCCCAGGAATCCAGGCAGGCACTCGCAGCGGCCGGTCACATGGTGGCACGTCCCGGTGCTGTGCACACAGTGGGGGCACGGCTGGCCACAGTCCTGCACACAGTGGGGGCACGGCTGGCCACAGTCCTGCCCGTAGTGGCCGGAGATGCACACTGTTGAGGGAGAGAGCATAGCGGGGGACAGAGAGTTAGAAAGAGAGAGAGGA
>PIJE02004292.1:8870-13870 GCA_002895965.2 Coryphaenoides rupestris
TGATTTGTCACCGCTGTCTCATCTCCTTCTCCTCTCCTCTTCCTCTCTCTTCTCCCCTGACAGAACTTTACAAACGAAGCGAGCTGAACAAAGGAGGAGATGAACATCCGCGTACATCCAACAAGCTCTTAAAACGACCTGCAACATGGTAGGCCCAAAACTACAGCGGTCGCGTGGAGGTTGTTCCCCCCTGAAGCCACCCGACAGCCACCTAACACTCCTCTAACCTTGCTGTCGGGATGTTCCTAGCTAAGTTACCCCGTAACCTGCCTGGCTCTTCCAGCAAGTTGTTCCCCTGAATAGCAAGGACCACCACCCTACCCTTACCTCTTTTCCTCCTAACAAGTGTGAGGGTCCTGAGCAAGAACACCCACTAAACCCTAACCCTGCTCCACCTAGCTAAGTGTGGAGGGTCCCGAGCCACGGACACCACCTAACCCTTACTGCTCCTCCTCCAGCTAAAGTGGAGGGGTTGGGTCCTGAGCAGACAAACCACCTAACCCTACCTGCTCTTTCCTACTAAAGCCTGTGGGAGAGGTGTCCCCTGAGCGGGAACCAACCACCTAACCATACCTGGGCTTCCTCCTAGCTCTAATTGGGAGTTTGGTCCCTGAGCGAGACACCAACTAAACCCCTACCCTGCTTCCCCCTAGTAAGGTTTGGGGTGTCCTAGCAACGACCACCACCCTAACCTACCTTGTCCCCTTTTCCTGCTAGGTGTGGAGTGTCCCTCCGACAAGACACCCACCCTAACCACCCTGGTCCTCCCTAACAAGTGTGGGAGGTGTCCCTGAGAGACAACAACACTGCCTACAAGTTGAGGGTTTCCCCTAAGCAGAAACTAACCCTAACCTGCCTCCACCCTCCTAGCCTCAGTGGTTGGGTTGTCGTCCCTGGCGCAAAGGGACACCACCCTTACCTACTGCTTCCTATTACTCCCCAGCCTAAATGTGTGGAAGGTGTTCCCCTGAAGCAAGAGACACCAACCTAAACCTCACCTGCTCCTCCTGCACGTGTGGACGTGGTCCTGAGCAAGACACCAGCCTACCTCTACCTGCTCCACCCTCCTAGCCTAAGTGTGGAGTTCTGGAGGGCAAGACCGACCCACCTACCCTACCTGCTCTCCGTTAGCTAGTGTGGAGGAGGGGGGGGGGGGGAGTCGACATCTTGACAGCGGCGGTTTGAGCTCTGGCCGCGTTAGGTTAGCTTTTGGGGGGAGGGTGTGTGTGTGTGTGTGTGTGTGTGTGTGTGTGTGTGTGTGTGTGTGTGTGTGTGTGTCTGTTGCTGGGTTTGCTTATTCTGTGACTCACTTAATATTTGTGTTTTTATTTGTGTCTGTGTCCGTGTCCTGTGCGTGGCGTACGTGCACACGTGTGTGTATGCATTTGCATGCTTGTCCTTACGTGTGTGTGTGTGTGTTGTGTCTGTCTGTTTGTGCTTGTGTGTGTTTGTGTGTGTGTGTGTGTGTGTGTGTGTGTGTGTGTGTGTGTGTGTGTGTGTGTGTGTGTGTGTGTGTGTGTGTGTGTGTCTCTTGTGTGTGTGTTGGTGTTTGGTGTCTGTTGTGTTGTGTGTGTATGTGTGTGTGTGTGTGTGTGTGTGTGTGTGTGTGTGTGTGTGTGTGTGTGTGTGTGTGTGTGTGTGTGTGTGTGTGTGTGTGTGTGTGTGTGTGTGTGTCTGTCTGTGTGTGTGTGTGTGTGTGTGTGTGTGTGTGTGTGTGTGTGTGTGTGTGTGTGTGTGTGTGTGTGTGTCTGTGTGTGTGTGTGTGTGTGTGTGTGTGTGTGTGTGTGTGTGTGTGTGTGTGTGTGTGTGTGTGTGTGTGTATGTGTGCCACAGAGGCGTCCTACACGCTGCTGCTGTACGACGAGCTGCTGGAGTGGTCGGACCGTCCGCTGCGGGAGTTCCTGAGCTACCCCATGCAGAGCGAGTGGCAGCGCAAGGAGTGCCTGCACCTCACCATCGTGCAGAACTTCGACCGCGGGAAGGTGGGTACCGTACCGCGATGGGTTTCGACTCCCAGTGGGTTCGAACCTCATCCTCCCTGACATTGTTAACCTTGAGCAAGAAGCCCCGACAACCCCGATACCTGCTCCTCGATGATATTTATCTTATTCAAGGTAGGGGCTCGATTTGGCAGATTGTACGTTATGTTCTCGGGTGTTGGTAATGCACTCAGAATGCTCTTATCCCAGCTCTTATGCAAACAACCTAGCAAATTATGAAACTCATTCTAATAACCTTGCAACTGGGAACGCTTGAAAGCTGCTCTATTCTTATCTTAATGCACCACAGTGATATATTGCTGTCTCTCTTTCGACAAATGTACTTATTGCAAGTCGCTTTGGATAACAGCGTCTGCCAAATGCCCTAAATGATAATGTAATGACTCCCAACTTAAAGGGAATGGGTTCCATCCCTATTTGTCCCATTGACAACCTCCAGCAAATTCCCCGAGACCTTTTTTTTGCCCCTTAATGGTAAAATATACAGTATATTTCAGGGCCTTTGTGGTGAGGAACGTCCGAGCCCCCTGTGGCCGAAAGGTTGAGGGTTCGAATCCCGTTATCCCGTTGTTATCCTTGAGCAAGATTCCCTCAAAACCGCCACAGACACACACACACACACACACACACACACACCTGCTCCTTTAACGACTTGAATCTGGGTCAAGATAGTCTCGCGTTTACGAATCTTTGACTCCCAGCGCCGAGCGCTTACGTGTTTGCTGCGATTCCCAGCGGAGAATGTACTGGTTTTGAACCCCATTGTCCCGCTGTCAGGCCTTCCAAGGTCTTTTTCTAGACACCTTCCTGCGCCTTAATGACACTTATCTGGGTCAGGGCCAGGGGGTCGCGTGTGCTAAGGAGTTTAGACCTTCAGCCCAAAAAAGTACCGCGGGGTGTCCCAGGTCACGGTCAAGGTAATCTTTATTATCCCCGAGAGGCCATTTTCCTGCACAGCCGGCCGGAACTGGAGATCACACCCACAACACACAAACAGCTCACACAAAACAAGACGTAACATTACATAACACTATTTAAAAGGACAATAGCAAGAGTCCCTACGTCTGGATTAAAATCTACGACCGGATGGAAGCATCCGAGACGCACCGAACACGGGGGTGACTCGAGTCGGCCAGAGTCGACTGGGCCTTCTTCTTCTTTGTGCCGACTCTGACTCTGTATACGAGGGAGAGGTCGTTCAGGTCGTTGTGCCTGCGATTTATTTTATTTTTTTTGCTCCACACTGCTGACAACTCAATCCGACCCGTTCCTGTTTCTCAAGGTTAGTGACCCGGAGCGGCGGATACAACGAGGAAAGGTTGGAACGGATTCAATAAAACAAGAATAAAGCATTCTCGGAGAGGTGGAGCCAACGTACAAAATGTCCGAGCTTTCCGATAAAAATACAGTCGGCGCCCCCACCCGCTTCCTCCGTGACGTTTGTCGGAATCCGCCGCCGCGCCGCTTCTTCGATTTGAAAGCGAAAGAAGCGGAAGTCGTCCGGATGACGGATTATGTAATTGCGCGAAAGAAAGAAACTTCAAATGTCTCGACGGCGTGCGGCGATAATGACCACATCTTCCATGGCTATTTATGTCCGTTCACGAGTGCTGAACCTCACTTACGTTGCCATGGAGACCGGTGTCCCTTTTCCACACTCCACACACTCCACACACACACACGCACACACACACACGCACACAGTTTCCCTCGCTCTCCGATGCTTCCACTTAGCCTCGTTATCCTAACCGCCGGTCGTACAGCTGTGCCCTCTTGGGTGAGGGAGGGAGGGAGGGAGGGAGGGAGGGGACAGAGAGAGAGAGGCGGAGAGAGGGAGAGGGAGGGGGGAGAGAGAGAGAGAGAGAGGGGAGGGAGGAGAGAGGGAGGGGGAGAGAGAAGAGAGAGAGAGAGAGAGAGAGGGATGGATGGGATGGAGGGAGAGAGAGAGAGAGAGAGAGGGAGGGAGAGAGGGAGGGAGGGAGAGAGAGAGAGAGAGAGAGAGAGAGAGAGAGAGAGAGGACAGAAGGGAGGTGATTAGTCCCTTTTTTTTCCCATTCTCCCGCGGAAACCCTCCAAAAAAAACGTCCTGGAAAAGGACGACCAGCGACGCGAACGCCATTTAAAAGACACATGTGAGTGTTCAGCGTTTGCTGTTTTAACACGATATTCCCGTCTAATAACTGAACCACGAGCGTAATTATGAAGAACGGCGCCGCCCCTCCGCCTCATAACTCATCGTCAAAATTCCACATCGGGCGCCATCTGCTGCTGCAGCCGGAAGAGGGCGGCCCCCCCGGGGGGGTCCTCGAGAGCCGCACGGGGGCCGCCAAGCTTTTGATTAAATTAACAAGATGGCGGTAGGGTAGCGGGGTAGGGTGGTGGCGTGGTGGTGGTGGTGGCGGCGATGGGGTGGTGGTGGTGGTGGTGGTGGTGGCGCACGCAGAGGTCAACGGGGTTAGCCGGTGGCACCCAGTGGCGGGGAATGCAATGGAAATGGAAAAGCGAGGGATGCTGCGGTGTACGTTTCAAGGTTTTTTCGGGGTTGTGTGATGTTTGACTTGGTGTGTGTGTGTGTCTGTCCGTGTGTGTGTGTGTGTGTGTGTGTGTGTGTTTCCAGTGTTGGGAGAACGGCATCATCTTGTGTCGGGAGCTGGCCGACCAGTACGAGTCCTTCTACGACTACAGGAACTTGAGCAAGATGAGGGTAAGGCCAACGTGAACACAACCCAACTCATTCATCTGAGTTACGGTATATTGCACATCATCGATATGAATGTCGCTGTCACCCAGATGATGGAGGCGTCCCTCTACGACAAAATCATGGACCAGCAACGGCTAGAACCCGAGTTCTTCCGCGTGGGGTTCTACGGAAAGAAATTCCCCTTTTTTCTCCGGGTAAGCTCCTCCCCCCTTTATGTAAGCCCCTCCCCCTTTATATATGCCCCCCCACCCTTTTGCATTTTTAAATAAAAGACGGACATTCCGCTACCCTGGACCGAG
>PIJE02004292.1:16370-27456 GCA_002895965.2 Coryphaenoides rupestris
CACACACACCTTTGCTCGGACCCCCCAGCACCCCCTCGCTCCTTTCGCCCTTGACTCGACCGCCCCCCGCCGGCCCCGCCCACCCGCAGACCTGCAGATCTACGCGGTGACGCCCATCCCGGAGAGCCAGGACGTGCTGCAGAGGGACGGCGTGCCCGACAACATCAAGAGCTTCTACAAGTTCAACCACATCTGGCGCTTCCGCTACGACCGGCCCTTCCACAAGGGCACCAAGGACAAGGAGAACGAGTTCAAGGTCAGGATGGGGAGCGGGTAGATTTGACAGGGGGTGGTGGGGGGGGGGGGGGGGTCAGGGGTCAAGGTCAAGTTCGTTCATCGTCATCCGTCCACGTACACGCGGTACGCAGGAACGAAATGTCGTTTCTCACGGACTAACACACACACACACACACACAAAAAACCCGACAAAAAATACATAATGCATGCAAAACAATACAACAAAAGTACATAATATATACAATACAGTACATAGCAGATGCACACACTCCCACTTGTGATGTCACTGTCACAACACAACGACGATAGCGTAACAATAAAATATACAAAAGCCCACGTGTAGACATAGCGATCACCGTATGATTGACAGAATGAAATATAATGAAGCAGTAGAAACTATGAGACTTAGAAACACGGTCAGAGCAGGTGAGACCGACTGAGGCGAAGAAATCCCGTTTTTAATTTTAAGGAAGTAACCGACCCTTGGCTGTATATTTATATATTTTTTACGATAACAAAAAGTACCGAAATCCTAACTGGGACTTTAGGCGGTAAATAATAACCGTCCCCGGAGATCTTTTCTCGTCGGGAAAAAAAACTATTGTTTTGTTTTTATCTCTTCTTGCGTCGTACTTTCTTTCCCGTTTATTTATTCCTTTCTTTGTGTTCCGGCGCTCGGTGTATAAAAAAAAAAAAAGAAACCCAACACAAACCCTCAAGAGTCTCCATTTTCTATTTTTATTCTATTCTCGCCGCTCTCTCTCCTGCTCCTCTTCGTCCTCCCCTTCCGCCTCCTCGTCTTCCTCGCTACCCGAGGCATCGATTGGTCGGTCCGAGTGGGAGGAGGACGGAGGAGGAGGAGGAGGAGGAGGAGGAAGGAGGAGGAGGAGGAGGTGCTGGGGGTTTGAACCGGTGCCCAGGTATCAAGTATAAGTACACTGTGGAGGGGAATGTTTTATTCATGGTGGAGCCGGAGTTTGCTAATTAAACCTGGATGCTATAGTACCATAGTGTACGCACACACACACGCGCACGCACACACACACGCACACACACACACACACACACACACACACACACACACACACACACACACACACACACACACACGCACCACACACACACACACACACACACATTCACCTGTCCATCTTTGCACCACATGGAATTATCATAAATATGTTTAATATATTAGTAGCATGCAAATGTACATGCACACACACACACACACACACACACATAGAGACCACACACACGCACACACACACAAGCAAATATCTTTCACCAAACACGCTGTATATATATATATTCATACAGATGTTGTGTGTGATCGTACACACACACACACACACACACACACTTGTCCCACCCCGGGGTGTGTGGGCGGCATGTGTGTGTGTGTGTGTGTGTGTGTGTGTTAATCCTGTGCGTTGTGTGTTCGGGGTGTGAAGACACTCAGACAAGGTGTGACGGCGTCATTACCGAGTGCATTACCCGCCTCATTTACAACACGCTTTGACAAATATCACAGAACACCTCGAGCACTTCCATCGTGGTGTACAGTTATACTTTTTGTTTTTCCCGTCACGTTGCTGTGCGGAAACGCAGAACTTCTTTTCCTAGTATTGTACATATCAACTTTCACAATTAACCATTGCCACAGATTTTTACTGAAACAACAAAACGACGAATCCAAAATAATCATAAATATTTTCTCGCCTGTGTGACGAAGCGGGCGTCTCTCCGGGTATCGTAGGATACGCAAACATTATGGAGAACGCGTTCTCGTCGGTGACCTTGGTGCGAATGTTCGGTTGGTAATTATGCCGTTTAGCCTCAAGACAAAGATAGACGTGGAAATCGTATATGCACATATTTATATATAATATATAATATAATATACCTTACAGCTGTGATGATTAGCGAGTCAGCCGCGCCCTCCGCGTTTCCACGGAGTTCATCGGTAGCCTCGACGCAAATGTGGGTTAACGCGGGTTTGTGTAATTAGTTGCGTAACGCCGCGCCTGTATCGGCGATATAAATATGGAATGTGTGTGGTGTGTTCAGTGTGTGTGTTCGCTGAAACTCGTGTGTGTGTGTTGTGTGTGTGTGTGTGTGTGTCTTTGTCCTCACCCCCCCCCCCCCCCCATGCAGAGTCTATGGGTTGAGAGAACAACGCTCACTCTGGTGCAGAGCCTACCGGGCATCTCCAGGTGGTTCGAGGTGGACAAAAGGGAGCTGGTAAGAGACTCGGAAGCACAACACGACACGACCCGACCGGACGCACGCCTATCGACCTCGACCTTTACCATCAGGCGGCTTGTTGTCTCTTGCTTGTGGTATCCGTTTTTCTTTTGTAAATCGAGCTCTCTGAGGCACAGCACAGGCATGAGATTGCTTTCTGGCTCTAAAGCGTGAAGAGTAAAAGGATGTTCAGATGCATATCTTCGAGGGAGCAGGGAGGTGGGGTTTCGGCGGGGTCTCGCTCAGGAACGCTTTTTAGGGCGTCACCGAGGGGAATCGAACCGCCCGCGCGTTCGCCCCTTTGAGCTTTCGTCGGAGGGGGGACCCCGTGCGGCGGTGGGTAATCCTTAGTCGCGGCGTTGTGAGATTATTATGTAACCCCGTGTCCGGAAGTGTCCGACGCTTGTGTCATTTAGCCTCTCTGGGCTTCTCTTCGTGCGGTCAGGTGCCGAGGCCCCCCCCCCCCCCCCCTCGTTAACCAATTAACAGATAAAACGGAGCTACGAAGATAGAGGGTTCAGGGAAAAAAAAAACAGAAAAGGGAATCGACTCCTCACCTTCGCGTCCGCACACGTGCGACATGGCTGTCCTTGCCGGAGCTCGGATTAGACGAGCGGACAAACTCCGATACGAGTCGGGTCGGGTTAAATAGGGATCAACGCGTCACGTCTTTAAGACTTTGACGACCGACACCCCCCCCCCTCCCGCCCCCCCCGCCCCTGTCGTGCCTCGAAAACGACTCGTGTAAGTTGGTCAATTACACAAATCGAAAGCGGCCGCATGCTTAGAGAACCACCCTTCCCACGAGGACGTGTGTGTTAGAGCTGCGCTTTCTTTCCTCGCTTTTGAAATCCGACACGCCGCCGCCGCCGCCGCCGCCGCCGCGCTTTGCTGTCAATCACGGCGTCCGGGGTGCGTTCGGTGTGTTTATGCCGCGGGTGACGGGCGGGTGGCGGCGGCGAGGGCGGCTTAATCCTCTCGTACGCGTCGGACGTCCCGATTCCTCCGCCGCCAAATCTCGACGGGAGTGGGAGGATTTGAAACGCTCAGTTTTTTTTGTGTATTAGCGTATTATCCTTTTCTCCTCCCCCCGCCCCCTCCCCCCACCGCCCTCGCAGGGGGAACGCCGGACCCCTTTTTTTTTTGCGTGCAGATTTCACGGCGGAAGATTTAGCGAAACGCCAACGTCGGGTTGTTGTTATGCTGTGTGAAATAGATCTCGGGAAGTGGACATGGATAGAATAATACGAAAGAGAAGAAGGATCTGGATGTGTGTGTGTGCGCGAGAGAGTGACAGAATAAATAAAGAAGTGAAGTGAGGACTCGGAAACAAGACGCGAGCGTCCATTCCATCCGGCCGTGTTCTTTCACTGCTTAGTCCTTGAGGATTTATCCGGAGCGGCGAGGCGTCGTACTTAAGAGTGTTGTACAGCGATGCGCCGATGCCTTATCTTCACGGACAAAGCGTCCGCGATGCCAGAGAATGCATTTTTATCGGCATGTGCTCGTGGTTGTTAAGCTCGATACGACTTGGTTGTCATGGTTTCCCTGGCGAGGCGTTAATGTTTTTGGGCGCTCAATTGTACTACAATCGGGACAATTGAAGTCACATGACAATCTTAAAATGGTTTGTGATGGCTTTAATATCTTTCTGCCCGAGATGCTAATCTTGAGTGTGTTTGTGTGGACAGTTACCTGTGCTAACACACACCTGTGCAACAACACATTGGCTCCGCCGCCCCCCCCCACACCCCACACACACCCACTCTCTCTCTCTCTCTCTCTCTCTCTCCCGGGGGGCCCCAGGTGGAGGTGAGTCCGCTGGAGAACGCCATCGAGGTGATCGAGAACAAGAAGCTGCAGCTGCGCACGCTCATCAGCCAGTGCCAGAGCCGGCAGATGCAGAACGTCAACCCGCTGACCATGTGCCTCAACGGCGTGGTGGACGCCGCCGTCAACGGGGGCCTGGCGCGCTACCAGGAGGTACGCCCGCGGGGGAGGGAGGGAGGGAGGGAGGGAGGGAGGTGGAGGTATGGATGGATGGATGGATGGATGGATGGATGGATGGAGGTATAGAAGAGCGTCTGCCAAACGCCCCTAAATGTAAGTGTAATGTAACTGGTGAGAGCTATAGACTGATGTCTATGGACATATGGGTGTAGGTATGGACGGATGGATAGATGATGGATAGATGATGGATAGAGGGTGAGGGGGGTGATGGATGGAAGACTGGATCAATGATCAGTGATTGATTGGCGCTTAAACTACGGCGGTTTGATCCATCGGTGAATTGGACCGATGGATAGAACCCAGCGAAGGTGGGGGGGGGGGGGGGGGGTGGAGGGAGACTGATGGATCGATGTTCGATGATCGATCGTTGCGTAAAAAGGGGACGGGGGGGCCGATCCATAAACGAACCGGACGGGTGGATTGACTCGAGAATAATGGACAGCCGGAGAGAGAGAGAGAGGGTGGGAGAGAGGGAGGGAGGGAGGGTGGGAGTGATGGATGGACGGAAAAAGGCAGCAGGACGCCGTCCCGGAGAGACGGGAGACGGGAGACGTATGCGCTGAGGTCGCTCCCCCAAGGTCACGGGGGTGAGCGATTCTAAATGTGTGGTTAAGCCGGAAAGGGGGGCGGTGTGTGGGAGGGGGAAAGGTGGAGGTAGGCGGTGCTGATGGATGTGATGGGCGGAGGTGGAGGAGTACCGGCCCCCGCGGTAAAACACCGACGGGACGAGACGAGAGGCGGCGGCGGCGGCGTGCGGATGAATTCGCCGATTCGAATGAATTACGTGACGTATTCTGATTGGTCGCTGCTGAGCGAAGGCCGTTTTCCGACCCCCTGATGGAGGGATGAATGAACGAGTGTGTGTGTGTGTGTGTGGGGGGCGGGCGGGGGGGGGGAGACGGAGGGCTGATAGAACGGCAGGAAATTAGCAGGGGGATGGAGGTGGCGCGCAGAGGGGGTGGGCGTGCCGACGGATATCTGATTGATTGACGCGAGAGAGCGCATTGCCAAGATGGAAGCCGGGGGGGGGCTCGCCGACGAGATCGCAGACGGGAAAAACGAAACAAAAGGCGGGAAATTATACCGCCGGGAGGAGAAAGAAAGAAAAGAAAAACCCGTAGAAAGGGATGCGGGAAACGAAACAAAAGGGTACAAAGAGCGATTGTGTTCCCGCCGGGGGGAAACGGTGCAAATCTGCCGTGACCGAAAAGCGTCCGCGTTGCAGTGCTAAATTGTTCGCGTTCGGTGTGTGTGTGTGTTGTGTGTGTGTGTGATGTTCGGTTGCTGTGTGTGGTGTGTGTTTTAAAATAGTACGACAGACGAGCGAAAACAAGAGAAGAAGAAGAAGAAGAAGAAGAATCTAGTCAATAGAACGCCACTCCACCTAACCTTCCCCCTGACTCGCTGTCCATGTCGCCTGGCAACCGAACTCTAACACACGTGTGTGTGTGTGTGTGTGTGTGTGTGTGTGTGTGTGTGCTTGTGTGTGCAAGACAGTGTCTACATGTGTGTGTTATCCATTCTGTGTGGTGTGTGTGTGTTGTGTGTGTGTCCAACATCGCTCGGGGTCATCTCGCAATCTCCATTGCCACGTCCACAAAATCTCCTGCAACCCGACCCTAACCGCCGTTATTTAGTTTGAGAAGCGACGGCGTTCATTGATTTGGACGGATTAAGCCGCTGGGCCGGTTCCGAGGGTTGCCGGTGCAAATACTGCGACGAGTGCCTTGCTTTGGAGGAGGAGGAGGAGAGTCGAACCCACAACCCGGGCACCCACCCACAACATGGGTCGCTCGCGGGTCCGATGGTCTTAGGGTCACGTGGTCTAGGGTCCCATGGTACTGGTATTGCCTGCTGTGGGCGTATGTATTGTATTTCGTCCGCCTTATTACAGTGACGGGACTCATCATCGTCGTGCATCGTCGCTTTCGCTCTCTTCCATCATCGGCGACGGCCGCATCGCATCGCAGGACATCGGTCAGGACCGAGCGACACAGACAGATATATCTATACACACACACACACACACACATGCACACACACATACACACACACACACACACACACACACACGAAAACGTTCTATATGTGTGGTACATTTCCATATTGATATAGAACGGGCAGATATCTCGGCGACATAAAGAAGTCACATCGACAGATAAGCAGATGTTCCCTCTCAGCTGTGTGTGTGTGTGTGTGTGTCCGTGTGTGTGTGTCAACGCATTACACACACACGCAGATATCATATTACAATGAAATAATACAAAAAAAAAACGCCCGAGTCTGGACACCGGAGCTGCTGGCTAAGCTGTATCTCTGTACTCGTCCACGCTTACTCCATTTTTTTTTTTTTTGGGCCGAACAATACGGCCGCCCTCACGGAAACCCGCTCGGGAACATAAATCTCTTTGTTAATTTGCGGATAACAGAATGACGGCGGCGGCGGCGGCGGCGGCGGCGGCCCCCCCCCTTCTCCCCCTCGCAACAGACCACAAAATCAAAATGGAACCGCGCAATCGTTAATATTCAGATTTATGGGCCTCGGGTTTGAGTTTTGAAACGCTCCGGCTGACGGTGGAGTGTGGTTGGGGGGGGGGTGGAGATCCGGTATGATTTATCCCACCCCTCCGCCCTCGTTCTCTCTTTGGTGCTTCAGTCCTAATTGGACATCCCTTAATGATTTAGAGATGAGAGTCAGCGTGGTGATGTCCTTATGCTCCTCCCCCCCCCCCACCCACCGACCCACCCACCACCCCCCTCCTCTCCACCAATGAAAAATCTCCCGTCGTCCTTCAAACGACGGCGATTATTGATTCATCGTTTTTTTTTTTCCCCCCCGAAAGGTTTGGCGTTTGCCGCAACTTCTGTCGTTCGATTGGCCGCCACCCCGAAGCCCCGCCCTTTTAGAGTCTACGCGACATTACGACGCGTAACGTCGGGGGGGGCGGGCGGCGGGGGGGGGGTTGGGGGGGGTTGCCATTACGGTGGGAGTTGCCATGTGTCGGCTTTTCGTTTCCCCGCCGCGGGCGAGGATCTGAGGTTTCATGAGGGCCGTCGATATCGAGGCGCCCACCGGGACACACACACACTCACTCTGTCTTCCAGCGATTAGTGTCTCTCGGTGTGTGTGTGTGTGTGTGTGTGGTGTGGGGTGTGGGGGGAGGAGTTGGTGTGTGTGGTGTGTGTGTGTGGTGTGTGTGTCGGGGTGTGTGTCGGGGTGTGTGTGTGTGTGTGTGTGTGTCGGGTGTGGTGTGTGTGTGTGTCTCGGGGTGTGTGTGTGTGTGTGTGCGAAGGGAATAGGTGTGTGTGTGTGTGGGGGTTGTGTGTGTGTGTGTGTGTGTGTGTGGGGGGATTGCGCCTGTGTGTGGGTGTACGTGTGTGTGTGTCTGTCTGTTTTGGGCCATGTGTGTTTGTGTCTGGGCGTGTGTGTGTGTCTCGGGGTGTGTGTGTGTGTCTCGGGGTGTGTGTGTGTGTGTAGGGCTGTGTGCATACGTGTGTTTGTTTGTGTGTGTGTGCATGTGTGCGTGTCTGCGTGCACGTGTGTGTGTGTGTGTGTGTGTGTGTGCGTGACACATATAAGATAGCCAGCCACGGAGACACGTGTGCGCCAGTGTGTACATGGGGGGCTGGCCATCTGATTACAAGTGTCCTTTGATACGGTGGAGGTCTCTCTCTCTCTCTCTCTCTCTCTCTCTCTCTCTCTCTCTCTCTCTCTCTCTCTCTCTCTCTCTCTCTCTCTCTCTCTCTCTCTCTCTCTCTCTCTCTCTCTCTCTCTCTGTCTCTCTGTCTCCTTGGAGATTGGCTGCTGTTCCCTGGTCCCTCAAAGCCTCCATGATCTTTCCTTTGAGCCTCGATCTTTTTTTTCCGAACGTTATCCCTTCCGAGCTGAGGATTCAGAGGGAAGATTGCGAAATCAGTTTCTTCTTCTATTGGCCGCTGTCCCTCCTCCCCTCCCCCTCCTCCCCTCCTCTCCCCTCCTCTCCCCCCTCCCCTCCCCCTGCTACGTCATCTTCTCCGTCCAAATCTGAGAGAATCATCGAGGTAATTTCAGACACCTCGTGTGATTGGCTGAAGCGCAAAAAGCAATCAACCAATCGACAAAACGAACGCGTCAACAGAGCAGCGTGTCGTTCGAACGGACGACATGTCGGTGTGCGAACAAACAAACAAACAAACAAACAAACAAACAAACAAACAAACAAACAAACAAACAAACGAAGCGATATTATGTCCCGCCAACAATTATTCAGCGCACATTAGCGGTACACAAATGCGTCCCCCTCGCGTCTCATTTCGGGCGATTGCGACGCACTAATCTCGTTCTGCGTCGGAAACAACAAATGCCGAAATACACACAGTAACACACACACTCGCTATAACACACACACGCACACACACTCGCTATACACACACACACACACACACGCACACACACGCACACACGCACACACACTTGCACGGGCACACACACACACACCCAGGCACTAATTCACTTCGCCGGCGCTCTAATGTGACTCCAGGACAAACCGAAAGTGCAGGAACTCCCAAAGCTCCACCACCTGGCGTGTGTGTGTGTGTGTGTGTGTGTGTGCACGCCTGTGTGTGTGTGTGCGTGTGTGTGTGCGCGTGTGTGTGTGTGTGCGCGCGCTCGTCAGAGATTGATGTTGTGTGTTTTCTCCGTCCCGTTCCGTTCAGGCGTTCTTCGTCAAGGACTACGTGATGAACCACCCCGAGGACGGAGACAAGATCAGCCGACTGCGGGAGCTCATGTTCGAGCAGGTCAGTCGTGTGGGGGTCTAGGGGGGGGGGGGGGTGGTAGATCCATACTGGGAGACCCCCCTGTAGATCCATACTGGGAGCTGTGGGACGAGAGCTAGCTAGCATTGACGGACGGGGTGTTTTTGTGCAGGCTCACATCCTGGAGTACGGCCTCGCGGTGCACGAGAAGTTTGTTCCTCAGGACATGCGGCCGCTGCACAAGAAGCTGGTCGACCAGTTCCACCTCATGAAGTCCAGCCTGGGCATACAGGTACACAACAACAACAACAACAACAACAACAACAACAACAACAACAACGATAATAATACAGCAACAATGACAAACATACAGCATCAACAACCCTAACAACAATAACAATACAGCACACACGCACAACAATAACTACAGCAACAACAACAACAATAATAATAATACAGCAACAACAACAACAATAATAATAATAATACAACAACAACAACAATAACAATAATAATAATAATACAGCAACAACAACAACAATAATAATAATACAGCATCAACAACAACAATAACAATACAGCAACAACAACAACAATAATAATAATAATACAGCAACAACAGCAACAACAATAATACAGCAACAACAATAACAACAACAACAATACAATAACAACAACAACAACAATAACAATACAGCAACAACAACAACAATAATACAGCAACAACAACAACAACAATAATAATACAGCAACAACAAAATAAACAGCAAATCAACAATAAAATAATAATACAGCAACAACAACAACAAAATAATACAATAACAAAACAATAATAATACAGCAACAACAACAACAATAATAATAATACAGCATCAACAACAACAATAACAATAATAATAATAATACAGCAACAACAACAACAATAATAATAATACAGCAACAACAACAACAATAACAAATAATAACAGCAACAACAACAACAACAACAATAATAATAAACAACAACAACAACAACAATAACAATACAGCAACAACAACAACAATAATAATAATAATACAGCAACAACAGCAACAACAAAACAACAACAACAAATAAATACAGCAACAACAACAACAATAATAATAATACAGCATCAACAACATAACAATAATAATAATACAGCAACAACAACAACAATAATAATAATACAGCATCCAACAACAACAAATAATAATACAGCAACAACAACAACAATAATAATAATACAGCAACAACAACACAACAACAATAATAACAGCAACAACAAAATACAATAATAATAATAATACAGCAACAACAACAACAACAATAATAATACAGCAACAACAATAACAAACAACAATAACAATACAGCAACAACAACAACAATAATACAATCAACAATAACAACAATAATAATACAGCAACAACAACAACAATAATAATAATACAGCATCAACAAACAACAATAACAATACAGCAACAACAACAACAATAATAATAATACAGCATAAACAACAACAACAATAACAATACAGCAACAACAACAACAACAACAATAAATAACAATAACAACAACAACAATAATACAGCAACAACAAAACAACAACAACAATAATACAGCAACAACAACAACAAACAATAACAATACAGCAACAACAGCAACAAAATAACAACAACAAAAACAGCAACAACAACTAACAACAACAACAACAACAACAAAATACAGCAACAAACAACAACAACAACAACAAAAAACAACAAGCAATAACAACAACAACAACAACAACAACAACAACAACAACAACAGCAACAAACAAACAACAACAACAACAACAACAACAACAACAACATACCAAG
>PIJE02004294.1:7441-12441 GCA_002895965.2 Coryphaenoides rupestris
GTGTGTGTGTGTGTGTGTGGAATAAATTAGCATTGAGAATGTGCCAAAGTGTTACCAAAAAAAGATATGTGTAATCATCGTCGCAAACCTCGCTTCTCGAGTCTCTTCGAATCGGACTAAATGTGCGCACACTCAGTCTCCCGCAAAGAAGGGAACTGAAGTTGACAATCACATGTTTCGGAGTGCACTGCAACACACACACATACACACATACACACGTACACACGTGCATGCACGCACACACACACACGCATGCGCACACACGCAACACACAAACACACACTTAAATTTCCAATTTGCTTCAATATCAAATAGAGGCTTGTGTTGACACACACACACACACACACACACACACACACACACACAATAACACACACACACAGCTAGGGACACACACACTCACACCCACACACTCGACTCGTACAACCTAACATTGTTTTCTTGAAACGTGTTTCATATACAAGAAGCACAATACACAATACAATACAATATCCAATACAAGAAGCCCCGCCACCTGCACCATAAGATTGCCCCGCCTCCCCACCCACCGCCCCCCCCTTCCTGATTGGCCGTGTGTCTCCTCCACAGGTGTGCCGTCCGGCCCGCGCAACGTCATCTCCGTGGTCAACGAGACCTCGGTGATCCTGGAGTGGCACTCGCCGCGGGAGACGGGCGGCCGCCTGGACGTGGTCTACAACATCGTGTGCAAGAAGTGCCGCACGGACCGCCGCTCCGGCTCGTCGTCCTCCTCCTCCGGCTCCGGCTCCTCGTCCGCCTCGTGCTCGCACTGCGACGACAACGTGGACTTTGTGCCGCGGCAGCTGGGCCTGACGGAGGCGCGCGTCTTCATCAGCAACCTGCTGGCGCACACGCTGTACAGCTTCGAGATCCAGGCGGTCAACGGCGTCAGCAACCGCAGCCCCTACCCCGCCCAGCACGTCTCCATCGACATCACCACCAACCAGGCCGGTGAGGAGACGGTTTTTTTGTTGTCGTCGCTGTTGTCGCTGTTGTTGTCGTCGCTGTTGTCGCTGTTATTGTCGTCATTATTGTTGGAACTGCTGACGCTGTATTGCCCGTCTTGGTCATGCCGGCGATTGAAGTGGAGGTGATTTTGTGTGTGTACAGCCCCCCTTAATCTTGGTTACAGTCTCAGAGGGGTTTTGCGGGGCGGCTTTATTGCGTGACCTCCCATTAACCCCAACGCCATGGAAAGGGCCAAGTTGAAACTCCCCAAGCCCCCGATGGGAGGAGGGGAGTTCCATGAGGAGGACAGAGGGACCCTCCTCCTCCTCATCCTTCTTCTTCCAGGGATGCTTAGGGGTTCTGAATTGGGGTTATGTTTTAAAAGGTATTACAAAAATGGTGATGGCTTTATTGGGGGCATTCCCAGGTTAGGGTTTCACTTTGGTATTCCAGAGGGGAAAGAGGGTTGTCCAGGCTGAGATGCCTCATTTCTGTGATCCCTTGTGAAGGATATCTCCGGAGAAGTGTGTGTGTGTGTGTGTGTGTGTGTGTGTGTGTGTGTGGGTGTGTGTGTGGTTGGGGTGGGTTGGGGGCGTGAAATTAAGCTCTCGTGGAACAGTTGGAATATTGAAAGCCTGATTGTTTTAGTGGCCTCCACTTCCGCCAAATGGAAGTGGCTCTCGGTGGATAATTGAGTGACAAGAGAAGCAACGCGGGCCGAAGGAGTTCAGCACCCAGGACGAGAGAGAGAGAGAGAGAGAGAGAGAGAGAGAGAGAGAGAGAGACCACATGGAAGGACAAAGCAGCCGTTTGCATCCGTGTTCCCTGCTTCCCAAATGGCCATTCCAAAAATTCCACCTTTTTTTTTTTCTCTTCTCTGTCTTTCTTTTCTCTGAAGCTTGTCGATGGAAAAACCGTGCGGTAGTTTCTGGAGCCACTCGTGTTTCTGGATGCCAGGAGGACCTCTGGGGGGTCTTTTTTTGTATTTTTTTTTAGAATGGGCCTCTTGGGTTGGTTGGTCGTAGTATTTGCTTTTCCTTCGCTTTTGTTTTGAGAGAGACGCACGGCTGCCAGTCCCAACAACTCCTCTGTTCACGGAGCGCTGCGCCCCAGTTGCGACCAAGTCTGTAATTCGTTTTTTTCCCGTGGTGGGCTCACCCCCGCGCCTTGTAGCTTAGAGGCCTCGCAAATGATTTAATAGCTGAAGTTCCGACGCCAGACATTAAGAGCTCAACTCCGGGTGAACTTGTTTTGAACCGTCGTGTCGCTGTGGAGTCGGGGGTTTCCGTAAGTCGGGGGGTTTCTGTAAACTGCCCGTAATCGCCACTCAACACACACTAAGCTGTGAAAGACTGGAACTGTGGAGGTTTCAATCAATCGTAAAATGAAAATCGTGAAAATCGTAAAAGCTCCATCCACTCGCGCAAGGGAGTTTTCTTCGGTCGGAACATCGCCGTAACTAAACAAAGAGTGACTCCACCACTTGTGACTCCACCCCCTTGTGACTCCACCCCAATGTGACTCCGCCCCGTGCTACAAGCTACATGCTACATGCTACGAGCTACGTGCTATGTCCGGCTGGGTGAAGAGAAATAGATGACAGCAGCACATTCCATCCACACACACTGAGATGCGTGGTTGCTTTTATCTTTCTATATTTCTATTTCTGTATGTTTACGGATGTTTGCCCATCATTAGATGTGTGCCAGTGTGTGTATGCGTCAGAGTGTGTGCACACTTCACCTCTGTGTGCGTGTGTGTGTGTGCGTATTTGCGTGTGTGTGTGTGTGTGTGTGTGTGTGTGTGCGTGCTCGTGTTTGTGTACGTTTCATTTCTGTTTTTATCTGTTGGTTGTGTGTGTGTGTGTGTGTGTGTGTGTGTGATATTCTCTTTTTGGTTAAATACGAACCAAAGCAGCCAATGGAAATGACAGGCCAAGGATCCTCTCTGCTGGGTCCACTGGCTACTCTGTGTGTGTGTGTGTGTGTGTGTGTGTGTGTGTGTGTGTGTGTGTGTTTCCCCCCCCCCCCCCCCTGCCTGGTACACAGTAGCAGTACCTATCAAGGGACCACAGTGTTGACCATGTGGAACATTTAAGTGCGTGTGTGAGGGGGGGTCCTTTTCATTGCTATTATATTTTGTATTCCCTTTCTCTCTCTCGTATGACAAAGTCCTCCGCAGTGTCTGCCAGTGGGACGCGATATCAGCCGTGAGAAGCATGGGGAACAGAGCAGAAGACAGCGGCCTGTCACTGGACTCCCAAGTTGTCAGCGTCTGTGTGTGGTTCTGTGTGTGTGTGTGTCTGTGTGTGGTTGTGTGTGTGTGTACATTTGGCGCCCCCAGCCTCTGTGTCTTTGGAATCTCGTCTCTTTCTCTGCATTGTCACGTCACTGTGTGAGCCGATCCTACAGTCGCGCGTCGAGATCGAACCTGATCGGGGCTTCTGCGTGTTGGAAGTCGTCGGTAGGAAGTTAGAAGGAAAGGCGCGGTTCGTGGCCGCAGCTCCCTGGAGAATGGAGTGAGTCAGCGGGGGAAAAGGGGGGGTTGTTTCTGAGGAGGACTCAAGACACAGTAAATAGATTCTGGGCATGGCGAGAGGGAGGGAGGGAGGGGGAGCGGGAGGGAGAGAGAGAGAGGTAAGGGGAAAGGGGGGAGAGAGAGAGAGAGGTCAAGGGAAAGGGAGAGAGAGATAGAGGCAAAGGAAAAGGGGAAGAGGGAGAGAGAGGTAAAGGGAAAGAGAGAGAGGGAGAGAGAGGGAGGGAGGGGAGAGAGAGAGAGAGAGAGAGAGAGAGAGAGAGAGAGGTAAAGGGAAAGGGGGGAGAGAGAGAGAGAGAGAGGTCAAGGGAAAGGGAGAGAGAGCGAAAGGGAAAGGGAGAGATAGAGAGATGTAAAGGGAAAGAGGGATATAGAAAGGGAAAGGGAGAGAGGGAAAGGGAAAGAGAGAGAGAGAGAGGGAGAGATAGAGAGATGTAAAGGAAAAGAGGGATATAGAAAGGGAAAGGGAGAGACGGAAAGGGAGCGAGAGAGAGAGAGAGAGCGAGAGAGAGCGAGAGAGGGAAAGAGAGAGGTTGGGGTTGGGGTTGGCAGGTGGAAAACAAACTAGAAGGGGGGGGAGAAAAATGAGGGAGTACATAGCTCTGATTATCAGGGTGGCGTAATGGAGGCCCGCACGCTTCCCAATTGACAGGCTAATAGCCCCGGCTGACGGATAGACGAGACGCGGGAGGAGGGGGAAGCCGTTGCCCGCTCGCTGCGCCTCCGACCCTCTCCCCCCCCCCCCCCCCCCCTATTGTTGCCCGTCTCACCGCTGTAATGAGGTGTCTGGCGGCGGTCGACCCCAGACCCCCTAACCCAGCCACCCCCCCCCCCCCGTCTCCCTCGCTCGGACCTTTTGTAGACCAGAGTAATTGCTCCGTCTTCAGTTTTCAGTGCGGGGTGGGATTCATAGGTGGACTCGGACGAGCCGGTTAAAAAAGGAAAGGAGATACTCTGATACACCGAGGAGACGGAACTCCGGAACTCTGGCGTGGAACACCGGGGGGGACAACACAGGAAGGAAGTCTAACTCTGACTCTTTAACGTTTTATCTGCTGTACTTGAGTCCGGCCTTGTTAAGACTCCCGTGGTACGCAACAGTTGGGATGGAAAACCTCCAGCAAGTGGTGTATATATATATATATATATAAAAGTATGGAAAACTTTTTACAAAAAAGAATGCGGAATAACTTGATGTTTATTCGCTACCCTCCCCCCCCCCTCATCCATCATGGCGGCATTGATGCGATGTCCTCCTGGTCGGAAACCTTGAATGTTTCAAGATTACGATTACGGAAAAAAAGAAAAACATAGGAATACCTGGCTTAATGGTACAGCTGAGGATGACGGTGGTGGTGGTGGTGGGGATGACGGTGGTGGTGGTGGTGGTGGTGGGGGGGGGCGGGGGTTGGGGGGTTGGGGGGTAGGTGGAGGTGGAGGAGAGTCAGCTGAGGGGCTTCACAGCAAATCGAAGAATAGGCCATTAAACCACCCTAGAT
>PIJE02004294.1:17441-22441 GCA_002895965.2 Coryphaenoides rupestris
CCGAATCCGGCCCATCACATTTACATTCACATTTACATTTAGGGGCGTTTGGCAGACGCTTTTATCCAAATCGACTTACAACGAGTACATTTGTTGAAGGAGACGGCAATATATCACTGTGGTCGATAAAGATAGGAATAGAGCCGCCATTCGAGCATTCATAGTCGCGAGGCTAATAGAAGGAGTTTCATAATTGCTAGGTTGCCTGCATAATAGCTGGGATGAGAGCAGACGTGCCATTCTGAGCACATTACTAACATCTAAGAACACACAATATGCTAAACAACGCTAAGTGCTATTAATGATGCCAAGACTTACACACACGCAAGTTAGTGCTAGAATTAGGAGAGGGAAGGCGGAGTGTGCGTCAGAGTCCAGGTGAACTCTGAACACGTGGGTCTTGAGTCTCTTGCAGAAGCTAGCGAGCTACTCTGTCATCCTGACGTCAGCCGGGAGCTATTACCTTTGTATAAAGCAGGGACGCTCGGTGTTGCTATGGTTACGAAACAAAGACGAGACGATGTATGATCCGCCGCCGTGTCGTACGATACGACATGTTGACGCTCGTCGCAATTTTTCGCGTGTCACGTGACCATGTGTGCGACGTGTCACGTGACCGTCCGCCGTCTGTGGATCTGCAGGGTGGTGGGTTAGGTGGGGTGGGGGTGGGGTTCAGTCACGGAGCGATCGTGTAACCCCGTCGGGCAACTACAGATTTGACCCTCTGCTGCGACGACCGCACACACACCGCCCGCCCGCCCGCCCGCCAGATGAAAACCAGAACACACACACACACACACACACACACACACACACACACACACACACACACTCCGCCTCTCCGGGTCCCGGGAATTGTGCCGTTTCTTCTTCTCCGAGCCGAACCCCACATTGCGAACGGACGGCGGGGTTGTCGTTGTCAGGGGTTTCTGTCTCGCACTGGGGTGGGGGGGGTGGATATCAATTTGCCATTTCCTTTTGAACTCAGAGAGAGAGAGAGAGAGAGAGCGCAATATGACCGAAATGGGGTGGATGGGTGGGAGGGAGGGGGGGGGCGGGGTTACAATCCGAAACATCACGTTGCATTTATTTTTCCGAGGCGGTGGTAATTCAAAACGCCCGCGTGTCCCGCTGCCAGACGAGCGGTCCTGTTTAGTTTTCTTTAGCTTTTTTTTTTTTTCGTTTTGTTCTGTTCCGTTTCTTGCTGCAGACGGTGTTTGTCTTCAAACAAAGCGTTCGGGAGCGAGTGAAATTGTAATCAATGTCGTGCACCGAACGCAACGCGCCGCCTCGCTCGTACGCAGAACACACAATAATCAAACAACCTTCATAAAACTGAGGGGCCACCATGTTGCTATTAAAACCGACTCCTTGCCTAATAAATCCCCGAGCCTCGCGTTCGACGGAATGAGCCGCCTTTGTCTCTTCGTCTCCGTTCCCAACTCCTAACGCCGAGGCAAAATAAAAAACCGATGTGATCTGCTTTGATCGGCGCCATTACGCTGTCGTTGTTTATTCTGTTACACTATATCTCCAGACGGCTAGTCGACTCCCTTTCCACTCCTCCCCTCCCCCTCATCACCCCCGCCTCCCCCATTCACACCCCCCACAACCCCCCCCTTCCCCTGTCCCTCCAAATGAGGAATTTGCGTCCGGGACACTCCCCAGGGCTTGTCCTAGATGGGTGTGTGTGTGTGTTGTGTGTGTGTGTGTGTGTGTTGTGTGTGTGTGTGTGTGTGTGTGTGTGTGTGTGTGTGTGTGTGTGTGTGTGTGTGTGTGTGTGTGTGTGTGTGTGTGTGTGTGTGTGTGTGTGTGTGTGTGTGTGTGTGTGTGTGTGTGTGTGTGTGTGTGTGTGTGTGTGTGTGTGTGTGTGTGTGTGCGCCTGTGGCTGGTAATTGATAATACGGCCCAGGTCCCCGGCAGGCCGGGTCCTGGTCAATGGAGCGTGAACCAGCCTGAGAGGCAGAGAGCATCAGGGAGGAGAGAGAGAGAGACAGAGAGAGAAACAGAGCGAGAAAGAGAGAGAGAGACAGAGAGAGAAACAGAGCGAGAAAGAGAGAGAGAGAGAGAGAGAATTCAGACCAGAGCCCAGTAAAGCAAAGCACTCTGGGTAGATCCTGGGATCCTAATAGAAACCATTCATTATTCTGACTCACTGTGGCTCAAGTTTTGGGGGATATATATAGATAGGTATTTGGGATCTATCTATATATACATCTATATGTATATTTATATATTCTTCTCATTTATATGTTTTTGCCATCGTAAAGGTTATTGAGTTGCTTAATGTTTGTACAAACTCAGAGGAATTTGGTGCAATGAACATAGAGTTGAATATGCTCGAAAGGTAAAAGGGTCGTAGCATACTTATACTAAATTCACGCGTATCTCTCTGACCTTTTTAAAACGGGCCGTTCCAGTTAGACCTTCCAATCCAACATCCGCCTCCCAACAAGAAGCATCACACTGACTTACACACACACACACACACGCACACACACACACACACACACACACACACACACACACACACACACGCCACTCGATGTCTTCCACACGATGTCTTCCACTCGCAGTCCAATCCCACGCGTGTCTCAGATCACGTGACCAAGGGGTCTGACGGAGGCGGGTTGAGGGGCTTACAAAAGGGGCGGGTGGAGCAGGAAGTCGCCTAGTCCCCCCCACCCCCCCCAGTTAATTGACAGCCCATACATGTGCACTCAGGTGCGCCATCGGCTTTAAGCAGCTAGCAGAGAGACTAGCGGTAGCAGTAGCAGTAGCAGCTGCTGCTTCACCCTCAACACACACAAAGAGAGAGAGAGAGCCGGCCCTTTTATTTTTTTCATTTAGATTTCCCGAACAAAAGTTTAACGCGGCAAAGACGGCAGCATTTAAACAAGCCCCCCGCGGCACGGCCGGCGGGTGTTTTTCGTTTTGTTTTTTTTCTCCTGGCAGCGTTGAGTAAAGATGAGTCCAGGAGGAGCTGGTGCAGATGTGTCTGCTTCGTGTCCTCGGCGCTCCGGAGAGAGTACAGTTGCGTTGTTTGAAACGGAGGCACCGAGGAGGACTTTATTTATTTTTTTTCTCTCGAGAAAAACGCCCGGTTTAGCTTCTGTGCGCGGCGGTGTTCCATCGCTCACATCTGAAACTGTGCTTGTTCTTGTACTTGTTGTACTACCTCGCTTAAAAAAAACTAGAAACGTAAAAAATAAATGACCTCGTATAGATCCAGACCTTCTGATGCTGTGCTGGGGTGTAATGTGCGTAATGTACTGGGTGGTTGATGAGAAATGGATGTCATGGGGTCATCTGTGCGTATATCATTGTCAGCTATGTCTCTATGTACATGCTGGGAAAACGAACAAATTTCTCCTTCAGGACAATAAAGGTGATATCTATCTGTTTGACGAGACGGATGTGAAAAGGGCGGGCGTTCCGTTTTTATCATGGAGTCGTGACACTTTGTCGTGTGTCTCTTGTGTGTGTTTCTTCTCCCAGCTCCGTCCATAGTTCCCATCATGCACCAGATCAGCTCCACCATGAGGAGCTTCACGCTGTCGTGGCCGCAGCCCGAGCAGCCCAACGGCATCATCCTGGACTACGAGCTGCGGTTCTACGAGAAGGTGAGGCCTGTGGGTGTGTGTGTGTGTGTGTGTGTGTGTCTGTGAGAGAGAGAGAGAGAGAGAGAGAGAGAGAGAGCGAGAGAGAGGAGAGTCTTGGGTTATTTCATTGTTTCTACTTCATTGTCCTGAAGGAAGAAGAAAATCAACAAGCAATGAATCTCTCTCTCGTAGTTTTTAGGTAACACATTATTTTAACATTAACTATTTAGTATTCCCGCTTTGCCGGCTTCAAAATGAAAGCATCAGCATGGTTTTCATGGATGTGATTACTGTATAATGCTCTCACCTACTTCATAGATATATATATATACAGTATAATGGACCGGCACACTGCTTAGCACTGCCACCGCCAGTATCCCTAGCAACACCCATCCCTTCCCCACCCATCTCCCCCCCCCCGATGGTTTGCAAAGTGGGGGGTACTTACTGTAGGATGGGCTTTTGTGTTTGCAGTTCATGTCTTTTTTTTTTTTTGTCTGTCTGTGGCACACACAACACACGAGCACAAAACACACACTTACACACACACACACACACACACACACACACACACACACACACAAGAAGAAGAAAACGGCCAAAGCACAACTTTGGCCAGAACACACACAAACACGGCAGAAGTTTTCCAAAAACACACACACACACACCCACGCGCACAAATACACGTCTCAAATTCTGACATGTGGAGTGAAAAACTGTATATCCATCGCACACATATATATCTGTCAGCTGCATGTAGAACAATCAGTCACACACACACACACACACAGAAACACACAGACAAACACACACACACACACACACACACACACACACACACACACATACGGCGGGCGTCAGTAACTAGAACCATTGGCAGCTGTGTTGCCGTGGTAATGGAGGGCCTGACCTCGGAGCTGCCATGAGTTATTTCTACCCCGACACATTTTTCAGGGAAACCCAAAAGCAACGGGCGCAGGAGAGAGAGAGAGAGAGAGAGAGAGAGAGAGAGAGAGAGAGAGAGAGGGAGAGAAAGAAAGAGATTATATTCTTTCCCTCTCTTTTCCCCTCCTTCTCTCCGACCCTCTAATTCATTTCATCTCACGTTCCAACTAAGCGGGTCTCAGGACCACTTACTCTGTGGTGAAAAGAAAATGCTCCCGACCAGGGGGAGGGTGTGTGTTTAGGGGTGTGTGTGTGTGTGTGTGTGTGTTTGTGTGTGTGTGTGTGTGTGTTTAGGGGTGTGTGTGTGTGTGTGTGTGTGTGAGTGTGTGCGTGGTGCATTCGTGCGTATGTGTGTGTGCCTGCATATGTTTGTGTGTGTGTGTGTGTGTGTATGCCTGCATGTTTGTGTGTGTGTGTGTGTGCACGCCTGCATATGTGTGTGTGAGTGTGTGT
>PIJE02004295.1:0-5000 GCA_002895965.2 Coryphaenoides rupestris
AGAGAGAGAGAGAGAGAGAGAGAGAGAGAGAGACAGAGAGACAGAGAGACAGAGAGAGAGAGAGAGAGAGAGAGAGAGGGGGGAGAGAGAGAAAAAATGCGTCGACTGCGCGCTTTGAGTGCAAACCTCATTTCTTTACACTAATGAAACCTGCATTACCTCTTTATGATAATTAGTACAATAACAGGGGAGACTACGGTGCACCTTGAGTCAGAGAGACACCACCGGGTTCCAGGGAGAGGGAAGGCAGCAGGCACGCCGGGGACGCCTCTGACCGGGAGTTAGGCAAGCACAGCACCTTGCTAATGTGCTACCTACACACAAGGTTATTATGCTCCCCGGAGTGTGTGTGTGTGTGCATCGACACACACACACACACACACACACACGCACGTACTTACTTTAACTATGTGTGTGTGTGTGGTGTGTGTGTGTGTGTGTGACTATACTACTGTAAGAAGTAAATGTGTATAAGAGAGCGCGTTCCGTTTACTGAGCCGACCTGGCCTACGTACGATAAAAGCATTAACCGGTAACTACTTAAAAGGCTTTCAGTAGATACGGGTAGCATCACATCACAAAAAAAATACTTTTCGGGAACATTGTGCATACAAAATCATGTTTAGAATAGAACTTTTAAGTTTCCATAAGACGGGAGAGAGACGAGTGGGAGCATACTGTGTTTGCTCGTTCCGATTCCCTCCTACATCTCTGTGGGGATTCGTGGTAGATTTTTGTTTTTAGTTTTGAATAAATCATTATCTTTAATAACCCAAGGAAATAACAGAAGCCTCTAAATGCAGAAAGCACTTAAACACAACTTTCAGATACAGTTAATTTGCCATGCAGGTCAAAGCAATAGCATAGATAGAGCAGCTGTGCACTCGTTCAGAATGAACACACAAACCAATGAAGACAATCATCGAGGATATGAACAGAAATATTCATGGAAATGTTAATGCATTTATGGCCTAAGTTCATGTCTTAGACTGAATAGATAGGTAGAGAGATAGAGAGATAGAGAGATAGATAGATAGATAGATAGATAGATAGATAGATAGATAGACAGATAGACAGATAGATAGATAGATAGACAGATAGATACAAAGGAAGAGATAGATATGTAGATATATAGATCGATAGATAGATAGATAGATAGACAGATAGACAGACAGATAGATAGATAGATAGACAGATAGATAGATAGATAGATATATAGATAGATAGATAGATAGACAGATAGACAGACAGATAGATAGATAGATAGACAGATAGATAGATAGATAGACAGATAGATAGATAGATAGATAGATAGACAGATAGATAGATAGATAGATAGATAGATAGATAGATAGATAGATAGATAGATAGACAGATAGATAGATAGATAGATAGATAGATAGATAGATAGACAGATAGACAGACAGATAGATAGATAGATAAACAGATAGACAGATAGATAGATAGATAGATAGACAGATAGATAGATAGATAGATAGATGGAAAAATAGATAGATTCACGTTTGATAAAATAGAAATGAATGAAGACTGGACTACACTCCACTCCTACATATAAATACCTGAGAGGCCCTTATGGTCGCTCGTGGCGCGCTCTAAGCTAGGCCCTAGACCTAATGATGTGTACAACATAGGAGCACATCCAGCCTGTGAGTGGGTGTGTGGTGGGGGAAGGGAGGAGGCTTTTTGGGGCGGAAGAGGAAGGGAGGTCACCCCTAATGTTGTGCAGATGCAGCCCCCCCCCCCCCCCCCGCCCCCCCACGCCTCCTGCTGATCCACCCCCCATATTGCCTCCTCCCCTCCAGACATTCCACGCGGTGCCACAAATATCGCGACTTTTATTTTTATTTATTTTTTCCACAATGTTATCTCCGTCTTCCGTATTTTCCCAACCAAAACCGCCGTCATGATCTATTTATTTATCCTGATCCGGAAAACACAGAGGAAATGAAAACACACCTTTTTTCATTATTTCTGTCTTCGTTCAAGTGCTTTCCAGTGGCTGAGTAAAATTCATATTTATGCTAATGCGCGGCACCTCTTTCCCGCCTCTGCCTCGCGCGGGAGATGGGAAGCGGGGCTGGAATTAATGACATTGCATCGGCGGTAATGTTTGCCGCGTTTCATTAGCTTGTATATCTTTAATTTCCAATAAACACAGTAATTAGGAGAGGTATCCGCGGAGACAGGCCCTGGCTGGCTGGCTGACTGGCTGGGCTGGCTGTGCTGGCTGTGCTGGGCTGGGCTGGCTGGCTGGCTGGCTGGCTGCTGCCGTGGTAACAGCTGTAACCGAATCTGCACAGAGGTAACAGCAGTCAAGGAGGACACTCAGCAGCATCGCTAAGTCCCGCCTTGCGATGGGAAGGGCTGGGATTCAATTATATGGAAATGAAGCCCAGAAGATACTGGCCCTGTCTGTCGCAGTGGCGGATTGGGGCGGCAGAACGACGCACGCAAGAGCGTCTTGCAGGAGAGCGAGACAGAGAGAGAGTGACCATGGGCACAATGCAAATACAGTCTATGCTCACTGGCTTTAATACAAACATGGAAAAACACAGCGAGAGTGGATATTTTCAGGCCGGGGAGGCGGCCGAATCCGTTCCTGTTTCGTATTTCCATTCGGCTTGGTTTTTAAAGAAGTGCGCATTCAAAGACCGCTAAGGAGAGGAGGAAGCGTTCACAGGAGAGACAGGTTTTTGTATTTTCTTTTTTTTTTTAATCCTCCGAGTCGCATATTTCACAGACTTCTGCTCAGTCCGACCACAAAGGCCAGGAGGACGCATTAATCCTACACATTAGCAGGAGGACAACTGAGACCCATGTACAGAGAAGCAATTTACCTTCCTGACCTTTCAATCTCTGGAAGTGTTCGACAGACATTCCCGCTACACCCACCCTCCCACCCACCCACCCACCCACCGCCTCCCCGCCCAGCCCAGCCCAGCCCCGGATTTCATACCAGTCCCTGACGCTATTCACGGACGCGCACACAGAGCCGCCTGAGAAGTTCTTTGTCTCCTTTTACATGCAAGGATTAGAGACAGAATGAGAATAGGAAAAGCAGATGGATGTCGGGAATGACAACATCAGGGAGTCGGCGAGGCAGGGAAAACGACAGTCCCTGTGTGGAGAATGACAAATATAACAGGATTCCCAACCGAGAAGGATAGTGTGTGGCAACGTGCGCCCGTGAAAGAGGAAGAGGGCTGGTTAGCTATAACGTGAACCGACACGGGCCGAGTTCCCAGCACTGACCTCATAGTCATAGAATGTGCTGCTTATTTTTGAGACAAAACAGGGAAAAGCAAAACAGGCAGAGCTAATGGGGGGGGGGGGGGCTGTGTTGGGGGCTGTGTTAGGTGTTGAATGATGCAGGGAGGTGGGCATGCAGCAATACATGCTACCACTCCAGCAGAGGGCTAAGAGGGGTCAGGCCCAGCTCAGTGTCAGGCGCTGGAGAGATCGCGCGGGGGCACGGCCACGGACGACGGCCGCCGCATTATCGGTGTTTTTGCCACGGCAGCGATGTTCACAATGCATTAGGCTTAACCCCCCCCCCCCCCCCCCCCCCCCCCCCCCCCCCCCCCGTGAAAATGAACTGCGAAGCACTGTCTTTCGAGGAGCCATTTTTTTTTATCAGACTGTTGATATTTGACCTTTTAAAAAAAGACAACAACAAGCGACAAAAAAAACCTCCTCCTCCTAATATTGCCAAATCTTTCCGGGCTCGATCTTCCTGATTCCTAGAGCGTGTTTGTCACAGTAATCAGTAAAAATCAACAACTTGCAATTCAGTTGGCATTTAGTATGCCGCAAAATGCCGCAATTTCTTCGTCCTCTTGCAGCTACGATCCCGATCTCCTCAACTCTCGACCAGTGTGGCCGGTCTACAGACGGGGCTACAGAAAGGTCATTCACCTCCCTGCCAACCATCTCCACCCTCCCCAAGCACCGTCCTCGTGGTGCCTGCACCGCGTTGAGCCCGGAGGACCCCCCCCGTCCCCTGTGTACGGTCCCCCTAAGCAGGGCCCTGTCTTCGCTCCACGGCCAGGCTGCTCCCTCAGCGTGTGGGGATCCATACTGTCAGATGTTATTACAGACTCGCGGTCCCCAGTAATCAGACGGATCAACCGGGAGCGCGTGACTGCTAGTGATTAGCGTTGCTTGGCATGGCGGCGTGGTCCTCCGTCGTGGCTTTGCGCGGCAGAACAACAGGAGCTGACGCGTCCATCTGTTGCTCGGAGGAGGAGGAGGAGGAAGAAGAGGAGGAGGAGGAGGAGGAGGAGGAGGAGGAGTCGCCGCCGCCGCCGCTGCTTTCCCTCCGCTCCACTCCTCTCCTCGCCGCGCCGAGAGAGCTCTGCGCCGGGACACGGGAGGGGTTGGAGGGCGAGGGGGAGGGGTTGGAGGGCGAGGGGGAGGAGGTTGGAGGGCGAGCGAGGGTACACTTTGGTTTCGCGCCCGGGGTCGCGTCGTAGCCCGGGCCCAAGCTGCTCACGCCCCGCCCCCCGTCAACCCCCGTTGCAGTGGATGCTCAGGTTAGCATATGGCACAGAGAGGCGGGAGGATCTGTAGCCTCTCGGCAGGCATGGCATGGAGGACCGGTGCTGGGCGCCTTGGCTACAGCACCCCATCGTACGCCCGGTAGGAGGAGCACAGATGCTGGGCGAGGCGGGGGAGGGCCCTCTCCTCGTTAAGGATCCATTACACAAAAGTCCTCGTTAAAAGAAGAGGAAATAAATAAATAAAGACACCACTGCAAAGCGAAGGCCCTCTAATAAGGAACAGAGAGCCGAGAGCACAAGAATGCAATTAAATAATTAATCAACGGCCTCGACATTTTCTATGTAATCATTGTCTCCATTGCTATCAGCAGGAATACATTTGGGAATGCAAGATCTACCCCCCCCCTGAAAAAAAATCAAAGCTGATCCAAAAAGAAAAATGCTGAATTCATTGCTGTTGGCATTTGTTCGTTTGGTTGC
>PIJE02004295.1:10000-17500 GCA_002895965.2 Coryphaenoides rupestris
AAAATTCAATGTTTTTCTTTACTCTCTAATCCGGTCCTCTTGAAGTTACCGTTGAAAATCACATATTTTCAAATGCAATGCTGCCGCCTGTTCTGCCATGGCTGACGTATACCTTTGTGTGTGTTTTTCAAGGGGTTTCATCGCAATGAGGAAATGAAAGCTACTCGATGTTCTCCCCATCCTCAAGGAGAAAGTTGCCTTCCTCTCAGGTCAGATGCTCACATTTTTCACCATGACGTTAATTATATGCAGTGGTTGTAATGTAACGAAGTACAAATACTTTGTACTGTACTTAAGTACAATTTTCAAGTATCTGTACTTTACTTCGCTATTTATATTTTCTGGCAACTTTTCACTTTTACCTCCACTATATGTACTCCACTATGTATACTTTTTACTCCGATACATTTCTCCTAAGCATCTTCATTACTCGTTACTACAAAATAAAATCATTAGAAATGCGCGAATCACGCGCGAAACCAACCATACGCGCAAAGCGCACGCGTACTGCTGCGGGCGCACGCACTTTACTTCCGCTCCCATGGTAACGCATGGCGCGGTTCACACTGCGTCCCTGTGCGCAATCTCATAGAAATACATTGTATATGCACAATATCTGCATCATATTCAGTTAAATTAAGTTAAATCAAGTCATACATTTTGCATACAACCAAAACAACATTATAATAATAATAATAATAATAATAATAATAATAGGCCTAATAATAATAATAATAGGCCTAATAATAATAATAATAATAATAATAAAATAATAATTATTATTATTATTATTAACATTCTATATAGTTTATATATTTGTTTTAATCACACTAAAGTGTGATCATAGCATCAATATCAATCAATTCCCGGTCTGGTAACATGGGAGTGGAAGTAAGCGCAGCAGTGCGCAGCAGTGCGCGTGCGCCTTGCGCGTCTGGTGGGTTCTGTCCGCGCGCACGAAAGCGCGCGGACAGAACATGTCCGTCCGCGCGCACGAAGCGTGTCCGGATGTCAGTAGAATCAACGACTGATGGCACTTTTTTTTTTTACTTGTACTTTTACTTCCAATACTTAAGTACATTTAATATCATAAAATTACTTTTGATACTTAAGTACAATAAATATCAGATACTTTAAGACTTTTACTCAAGTACATTTCTAAAAGGTGACTTTAACTTCTACCAAAGGCATTTTCTGGTAAGATACTTGTACTTTTACTCAAGTGTCACTTTATACAAGACTGATTATATGTTATGTGCTATTATCATGATGCTGTGTGATAGTAATGTTATGTTTTGTGATGATATGCTTTTCATGCTATGTTCGTTAATAATAACAATATGATGTGGTATGATTATTGTCATGTTACATGTAGGTAAAGAGCCACATGCTCTTTACCTACATGTAACATGACAATTATATTATTACAATTGTAGTGTCATTTTTATTTCATTCTTTGCTGCCAATGCTTCAAATGATCGAGCCTGACATTAGAGGCACAGGCAGATGACTTTAAATACACATTTTATGTTTGTCTTCATAATCATATTTCATACAGTATTTCATCGATGACCAACATAGCGTTTGGCAGTGCTGTCATCGTTAAACCTGATTCAACCGTTACTAATTAAAGCTGTGTGGCGCACTGCATACAGTTTACTACGACTGTCTGGAGCCTAGCACCCAGCATAGCGGCTGCAGAACTGGCAGAACTGAACCTTGCTAACACGAATCACTCACTTTCACTGTCACTCACTTGCAGCAACACACGTTGATTGTCTTTTAAGTTCATTCCTGTGCATTTAAATGTAATGAAAATGTAATATATGGAGGCTAAAAGTGTAAATCCCTAAACAATGGATCGAACAAAGTTATTGCATCTTTCCCTTTTAGTGGCATGTGCATTCTGTCAGCACAGTTTGTTAGACAAATTAAGTTTTTATTAGACAAATAATAACATTTCCGATGATAGAAAAATATGCCGAATGATCTGCTTGCATTGAATTGTGTTCTTCTGATCATCATTGTGTTTGAGTGTCCCTTTTAGACGAGTACCACACTCGTCCATAAATCACAAATCAACTAATGAATGAATGCACACATATTAATTCATGACCGCGTGATTCATAAAGAAAATGTGCTTAAATGGTCCTCAATGTGCTTTTGTGAAATTGGTCAAACATTAAACAGAAAGTAATAATATAGAAATTCTACAAAAATTCCAAATATACATGAAAAATATCAAATAATTCAGATATACCTCATTATATTCAGCTGTTTTTTAAGATGCATTTCAGACACAATTTTATTACAGTGGAATTACTTTACAATTGCTCATAAGCAATATTAAAACAAGCAAAATAGATCTTTTAGGAAATGTTCCGACTACCCCCTGCAATCCCTCAAAGTACCCCTAGGGGTGCACGTAATCGCCGGTTCAGAAGCCCGGGACCACAGTGAGTGACGGTTGTGGGGGGTTTGATTTCCTCAGGGGGCAGAGACAGACGAGGAGGTCCTATCCTCACCTTCCCGGCGCGGAGCAAACCATTGACAGAATACGACCCGAGGACCTGCGGAGGCTCATAGCCTATCTGGCTACCATCCCCAGGCGAGCCCCCCCACACACACACACACACACACACACACACACACACACACACTCACACACACATGCACTCCACTCACACACAAGGCGCACACACAGGCGCACGCTCACACAGAGGACACACACACACACGCGTCTGCCTTTGGTTGTGGGACTCTGGATTTCATTAAAGTCCAGCCTCTGTAGCCTGACCTCTAAATGAAACACACAAGCACACACACACACACACACACACCACACACACACACACACACACACACCACACACCCCGGTACCCCGGCCTTGTGTCTGTGTCTCTCTCTCTTTGTCTCTCTCTCTCTCTCCCTTTCCCTTTGTCTCTCTCTCTCTCTCTCTCTCTCTCCGCTCTACCTGTCTCTTTCTCTCGACATGTTTTCATCTGTCTCCTGTATTCCTGTCTCTGTCCCACTATACCACCACCCCTCTGAGTTTTATTTTCTCTCTCTTTCTCTCTCTCTTTCTCTTCTCTCTCTTTGCTCTCTCTCTCAGCCCCGGCTTCTCTTTTTTTCTCTCTAAAACTCTGGGTTTTCTCTGTTCTTGTCTGCGCTGCCAATCCTGTTTGGTAAGAGTGAGGATCAGAGTTGGAGTTAGTGCAGGACGGCCCTGTGTGTCTCTCGCCATGCTAGACCACACACCACACACACACACACACCACCACACACACACACACAACACCACACACACACACCACACACACATCCACATTTGAGCTCTTTAAACGCTTGGAGACAGCCTTTTATGGACTCGTATTAGTGGCGCAAGTACCGGTAAGCAACCGTGGAAATTTTAAACGGTTCGATATAGCCAGTTTGACTGTGTCTTCCACTCTCTCCCTTTCTGCCTCTGTCTGCTTCTTCTGTCCCTCTCTCTCTCTACTCTGTCTCTCTCTTTGAGACTCTCTACACACACACACACACACACACACAAAAAAGAAAAACATATCATCTCACAACATCTCGTCGAACTGAATAACTCTTCATCGGTTATACATCTAGCAAGACACCATACTGTATATACAGTATATATATAGTGCACAAAGACACATTATTCCCTTCTCTCTCTCTCTCTCTCTCTCTCTCTCTCTCTTCTCTCCTCTCTCTCTCTCCCCCCCTTCTCCTCTCTCTCTCTCTCTCTCTCTCTTCTCTCTGCCTCTCTCTCTCTCTCTCTCTCTCTACCTAAGGTGAACCAGCTGCAGACTTGCTAAGTGTGTTTTCATTTGAGACTGCGTCGTTTTTTAAAATGAATTTCTTTCCGTATTTAGAAACCGTGACTCGCGGGAAGGCATTTTAGTTTAGTTTATTTTTGGTATTTGGAAGATTACTATCGTTTATTTTGGCTCAGTGAGGCTTGTAAGCAGCAACAGTATCTGACTTCTTCCCCCTCCACTAAAGTAAAAATTAATAATACTTTTGTTGTTACTTGATTTTCCTCTGTTATTTTTTCATGATTTGGATCTCTCTTCTCTCGATGTCTTTCCTTCCTTCCTTTCTGATATTTTACAGCAATTATTTGAGTGTAATTTGTGATAAATGTCATCGCCATTCGTCAGCTATTAGTGCGCAAATTGTGCTGTGAGCACCCTGCCTCTAGATTTAACAACTCAGCTCCCAGCTCATTTCTGACCAATCAGGGCATCTCTTCCCTGATTGGTTCGGGAATCCATCTTGCCTGTCAATCACAGGCGTGTGAATAACACTTCTGATTGGATCGGGGGGGGGGGGGGACACGGAGCAGAGAGGGGAGGGGACGTCTCTTGAGTTGTTTAGTTTCAAAATCTTGCTCCTCTCTCCCTCCCTCCCCTGACAACTGTCGGGTCTCAACCACAGCAGCCGTACTTCCATGTTTATCTTTCACACTAGGCGCTTGTGTGTTTCTAAGCGGTTAAACAGTAAAAGGTGATGGGTCTTCACAACTTTCATGGAAACGTTTATCCGACCTTACCAACGCTTGTGTGGGCATGAGTACATCATAAGACAGTGGGGCAACATCGGTTTAGGCATCAAACACCAAGCGTTTAGTCGCGAAAGGCATGGATGTCCAAACTGCACTTATCTCGCGCTCAAACGCATTTTGCAGCCACGCACACAATAACCTCATAAGACGCTATTCCCCAATGATCCCTCTGTATGTATCTTGTGCTGGTGCACCTCTACTTGCTTCCCTACCGTTTTGGAGTTGGGGGGTTATTGCATTCGAGAGTAGTTCACAATTCATTTTCACAATAGGCGCTTGTGTGTTTCTAAGCGGTTAAACAGTAAAAGGTGATGGGTCTTCACAACTTTCATGGAAACGTTTATCCGACCTTACCAACGCTTGTGTGGGCATGAGTACATCATAAGACAGTGGGGCAACATCGGTTTAGGCATCAAACACCAAGCGTTTAGTCGCGAAAGGCATGGATGTCCAAACTGCACTTATCTCGCGCTCAAACGCATTTTGCAGCCACGCACACAATAACCTCATAAGACGCTATTCCCCAATGATCCCTCTGTATGTATCTTGTGCTGGTGCACCTCTACTTGCTTCCCTACCGTTTTGGAGTTGGGGGGTTATTGCATTCGAGAGTAGTTCACAATTCATTTTCACAATAGGCGCTTGTGTGTTTCTAAGCGGTTAAACAGTAAAAGGTGATGGGTCTTCACAACTTTCATGGAAACGTTTATCCGACCTTACCAACGCTTGTGTGGGCATGAGTACATCATAAGACAGTGGGGCAACATCGGTTTAGGCATCAAACACCAAGCGTTTAGTCGCGAAAGGCATGGATGTCCAAACTGCACTTATCTCGCGCTCAAACGCATTTTGCAGCCACGCACACAATAACCTCATAAGACGCTATTCCCCAATGATCCCTCTGTATGTATCTTGTGCTGGTGCACCTCTACTTGCTTCCCTACCGTTTTGGAGTTGGGGGGTTATTGCATTCGAGAGTAGTTCACAATTCATTTTCACAATAGGCGCTTGTGTGTTTCTAAGCGGTTAAACAGTAAAAGGTGATGGGTCTTCACAACTTTCATGGAAACGTTTATCCGACCTTACCAACGCTTGTGTGGGCATGAGTACATCATAAGACAGTGGGGCAACATCGGTTTAGGCATCAAACACCAAGCGTTTAGTCGCGAAAGGCATGGATGTCCAAACTGCACTTATCTCGCGCTCAAACGCATTTTGCAGCCACGCACACAATAACCTCATAAGACGCTATTCCCCAATGATCCCTCTGTATGTATCTTGTGCTGGTGCACCTCTACTTGCTTCCCTACCGTTTTGGAGTTGGGGGGTTATTGCATTCGAGAGTAGTTCACAATTCATTTTCACAATAGGCGCTTGTGTGTTTCTAAGCGGTTAAACAGTAAAAGGTGATGGGTCTTCACAACTTTCATGGAAACGTTTATCCGACCTTACCAACGCTTGTGTGGGCATGAGTACATCATAAGACAGTGGGGCAACATCGGTTTAGGCATCAAACACCAAGCGTTTAGTCGCGAAAGGCATGGATGTCCAAACTGCACTTATCTCGCGCTCAAACGCATTTTGCAGCCACGCACACAATAACCTCATAAGACGCTATTCCCCAATGATCCCTCTGTATGTATCTTGTGCTGGTGCACCTCTACTTGCTTCCCTACCGTTTTGGAGTTGGGGGGTTATTGCATTCGAGAGTAGTTCACAATTCATTTTCACAATAGGCGCTTGTGTGTTTCTAAGCGGTTAAACAGTAAAAGGTGATGGGTCTTCACAACTTTCATGGAAACGTTTATCCGACCTTACCAACGCTTGTGTGGGCATGAGTACATCATAAGACAGTGGGGCAACATCGGTTTAGGCATCAAACACCAAGCGTTTAGTCGCGAAAGGCATGGATGTCCAAACTGCACTTATCTCGCGCTCAAACGCATTTTGCAGCCACGCACACAATAACCTCATAAGACGCTATTCCCCAATGATCCCTCTGTATGTATCTTGTGCTGGTGCACCTCTACTTGCTTCCCTACCGTTTTGGAGTTGGGGGGTTATTGCATTCGAGAGTAGTTCACAATTCATTTTCACAATAGGCGCTTGTGTGTTTCTAAGCGGTTAAACAGTAAAAGGTGATGGGTCTTCACAACTTTCATGGAAACGTTTATCCGACCTTACCAACGCTTGTGTGGGCATGAGTACATCATAAGACAGTGGGGCAACATCGGTTTAGGCATCAAACACCAAGCGTTTAGTCGCGAAAGGCATGGATGTCCAAACTGCACTTATCTCGCGCTCAAACGCATTTTGCAGCCACGCACACAATAACCTCATAAGACGCTATTCCCAATGATCCCTCTGTATGTATCTTGTGCTGGTGCACCTCTACTTGCTTCCCTACCGTTTTGGAGTTGGGGGGTTATTGCATTCGAGAGTAGTTCACAATTCATTTTCACAATAGGCGCTTGTGTGTTTCTAAGCGGTTAAACAGTAAAAGGTGATGGGTCTTCACAACTTTCATGGAAACGTTTATCCGACCTTACCAACGCTTGTGTGGGCATGAGTACATCATAAGACAGTGGGGCAACATCGGTTTAGGCATCAAACACCAAGCGTTTAGTCGCGAAAGGCATGGATGTCCAAACTGCACTTATCTTCGCGCTCAAACACCAACAACACCCACACCACACCACACAACCCACCACCAACCACCACCCCTACCACAACCCACACCACCACACCCCCCACCACCACACACCAACCCACAAGTAACTACACACACACACACACACACACTCACACACACACACACACACACACACACACACACACACATACACAAAAAACACACACTGACACACACACACACAAACAGACACACACACAACACACACACACAACAGACAGACACACACACT
>PIJE02004295.1:22500-25000 GCA_002895965.2 Coryphaenoides rupestris
TCCATGCTGGTTAATTTTAAGCATACCTCGACTGGTGTGTGTGTGTGTGTGTGTGTGTGTGTGTGTGTGTGTGTGTGTGTGTGTGTGTGTGTGTGTGTGTGTGTGTAATTCACGGATGCTGAGATATTTCAGTTTGGCCCGTGATGCATCGTAGCGGCTTATCTGGAGTAAGACTTTAATCGGCATGCCAGCTCGTGACTGGAACCCCCCCCCCCCCCACCCCGTCTACGAGCACCGCGGCGCGTCAGAGCACACACACACACACACACACACACACACCTGCGCCTGTCTCCCGCATTACGCTGAGCCGGGTCGGAGCGGGCGGTTGGCGACGTGTCAACAAGTGTGTGAACCGATAAAGCGGCCTAAAAAAAAACACACACACACACACCGCGAGTCCACAGCGCGGAGCTTAAAGATACACGCACGCACACACACGCGCACACACACACACGCACACACACACACACACACTGCTAAGCTATTTCAAATGAACTCAAATGTAAAATGAATAATTAACTAAACGATGTCAAACCTATTTCCATCCCTTTTTCATGAAGGTGGATGATGAGGTTCAATAGCACATTTCTGAAAAGGATGTACCTGAGTTCATGCGTCATATAACTTTGTCCTTAATGGATGAATTAAATGTATTATAACAATATTATGAGCTGTGAAAGCCGGCTCGACGTTCAGTGGCGTGGTACGATACGGTCACTGCGTCACGGGCGATCGATTCGACGGTCCCTTCGTGACGACTGGCCGCGGGATTAGAGAGCGGCGGTGACTCGGTCGGGAGAGCGAGCCTGGCCAACGCCGGCGCATTCTAGAACAACTCAACGGCGGTTTTGCGGGTTATTCAGCTGTTCAGGATGAACCCCGGCGATGGGTTTGGAGCGGATGATGGTGTCGAATGCTGAACTGAGGTCTATGTGTCTATGTGTGGTGCCGTGAAGATTACGTCCTCCCGTACTGATCTGTTCTGGCGGCAGACAAATTGAAAGGGGGTCCGCTTACTAAAGTGTGTGTGTGTGTGTCCTCTTACTAAATTACTGATTTAACGCCGTATGGACATTATACAAAAATGTAACATGCAGTGATTCTGAGACAGAACTCCTGAGTTGTCGTCATGTGAGAATGAAACTAATATGTGATACTTATGGTTGATGGCGCAGCGATTTAAAGACTCATTCTCCGACGAAAACCCCTGCGGCGATGTGATCCCCGTGTGATCTTAGTCTCATTGAATCCGGTCGAGTTCAGCCACGGCGAAGGGAAATACTGCACAAACACAGGAGCCGGGGGTCGGTGTTGTACATCACCAATAGAAAGCGTTATCCTTTTAATCCCGTTGTCACTCACAGATCGGGGCGACACACACTTCAAGAAGACACAAAATGAAGAATGAAGTGTTCAAATCCAGTGTCTAAACATTCGCTCCTGTCCTCAAGACGATTTGAGGGAAAAACGTTGGCCAGGGACGTGTGTGTGTGGGGGCTGCCTGGTGCTGGTGGTGGTGGTGGTGGTGGTGGTGGTGGTGGTGGTTGTTGACTAAAAGAGAGAGAATCAATCGGCGAGCCTCCTTTCCAGCACCCTGGGAATAAATTTCCCGGGGAGGCTGAGCAGTGTGATACCCCTGATATTAAGAGCACACCCTCCGGTCCCCATTCTTGGAAAATGGGGACCACCAACCCCGGTCTGCCATTCCACAGGTACTGTCCCGGACCTCCACGCTACATTGACTAGGCGTGTCAGCCACGACAGCCCAATGTCCAAGCCTTCAGCATCTCCAGGGCGAATCTCATCATCACCCCTGCCTTGCCCACTGAAGAGCTTTTTGACTCTTCAGCGACCTCTACCAAGGATATGGGTGAGATTCCCCCGATCTTCAGACCTGCCTCTCCCCCGAGACGTACTGGTCGTGTTCAAGGAGCTCCTAAAAGTGTTCTTTCCACGCTCCGAACAATATCCTCATTGGTCAGCAGTTCTCCTCCCCGAACTGAAGCACAAGCCCTGAGCCAAGCCTGCTTTCCCCTTCCTGAGTCGCCGGACAGTTTGCCCAGAAACCCCTTGAGGCCAACTGAAAGTCCTGCTCCATGGCCTCCGAAATCCTCCACACCCGGGTTTTGCTTCAGCAACCCTGAAAGCTGCGGTCTTTTGCCCTCCCGGTACCTGTCTGCTGTTTCAGGAGACCCCTGGGCCAAACCAGGCCCGAAATGGCAATCCTTCTTTCCAGCCTGACGGCTTCCTTCCCGTGGTGTCCCACCACGGTTCTTGGTTGCCGCCACGACAGCACCTGAACAGCTTTTGACCACAGCTACAGCTGAGCCTCTACAATGGAGGCTCTGAACATGCCATCAGGTTCCATGTCCCCAACCTCCCCGGGATGCACAGAGAATTCTTTCCGGAGGTGGGAGTTAAAGACCTACGGACAGGGGCTTCCACCAGACTTCCCAAGTTCACCCTCACTACACGTTTGGTTTACCAGGTCTGTCTGGCA
>PIJE02004296.1:12616-15116 GCA_002895965.2 Coryphaenoides rupestris
CCCCCTGTGATGTGGCCCTCGCCCCCAGGGAACCCATATCGCCATGACGACTGTTAGGAAGGAATAATCGATCTGTGAACTGAACAACAACTTGTGTCAGATCACAGCAAATCATTTGTATTTGTGACACATAATAATAGAAATGATGAGATGTTGACGCTTTTGGTAAGAAATATCATTTAATTTACAATTTTCTGTTATTTTCGAACATATTGCATAAATATTCATACCAAAAATGATCTCAAACCTATTTTTGCAGTCATATTTTCAAAATATGTCTAACATATCTGCATATTCATAATGACGTCCTCATATCGAGCATATTCATTCCGTATTATTTCTCCTCCCTGATCGACACGTCTCACACAGCACACTGTCAGCATACCGATAACGTCATCCTCATACTTCCACATCGACACCATGTGACCTTCCCTCTCTTCCCGTTCCAGGTCAGATAACCTGTGACCCGGGAAGTGATCCCTGAAGGTGGGAGGCGTGGCCTGGGAGGAGGGTCAGGGGGGGGGTGAGGAGGGGTGAGGGGGGGGGGGACAGGGGGCGTGGCTGCGGACACAGATGAGTGACTGCACTTCCTGTCGGCCTACAGCAGCAGCCGGTCAGTCATGTCCCCCCCCCCCCCCCCGGAGTTTGTGGAGGCAACCGGGAGCCACCCCAGGACATTGACCCGGGACCCACCCCAGGACATTGACCCGGGACCCACCCCAGGACACTGACCCGGGACCCACCCCAGGCACACGGACACATTTAGAGGGAGACCAGCGTTCCGCGAAGGGACGGTGGACGGAGGACAGCATTAATGGTTGATGGACGGATTAAGGGATCGGTCGATGAACGACGCGTGAAAGGATGGAAGGATGAATAAACGAATGAATGACGAAGATGTGAATGGGTGATGGATGGATGGATTGATTTATTCATGGATAGATCGTGGATGGGTGAGAGAATTGATGAATAGATGGAAGATATGAATGGCTGATGGATGGATGGATGGATGGCAGGATAATGAACAGATACAAAAAAAGAGAATTATATCCTATAGAGAATATTTTTCACCTGCCTCTGGATGGACTACTTGGGCTGAGGATGAGCGTTCATGAAAGCAATGAAACCGACCAATGAGGATGGAGAACGGGAGGAACGGGCGGAATAATCCAACCCAGCGGCCAATCGGATGCGAGGATTCGGTGACGGCCGTTAAAACCTTTCCCTCTGATCTGTTATTTGTGTTTTTTTGTTTTTTAATGTTTTCGCTTTTAATTTATGTTTCTGGAGCAGTGCTGGTCAGCTGTGCCTGGTCCGGTCTGGTCCAGTCCGGTCTGGTCCGGTCCGGCCTGGCCTGGCCTGGTCCGGTCCAGTTTGGCCTGGTCCGGTCTGGCCTGGTCCGGTCCGGTCTGGTCCGGTTTGGCCTGGTCCGGTCTGGCCTGGTCTGGTCTGGTCTGGTCCGGTCTGGTTTGGCCTGGTCCGGTCTGGCCTGGCCTGGCCTGGTCCGGTCCGGTCCGGTCTGGTTTGGCCTGGTCCGGTCTGGCCTGGCCTGGCCTGGTCCGGTCCGGTCCGGTCTCGGTGTTCAACATGTTTGCACTACATTCTGTCCTGTGTGTTGTCACGACGACGCATCCAGGCTCCCTTTTTATTTTATTTTATTGTATTTTATTTAGGGCTGTCAAACGATTAAAATTATGAATCGCGATTAATCGCATGATTTTGTGTAGTTAATCGCGATTAATCCCACAATTTTTTATTGGCTAAAACTTGAATGATTTTTCCAAGTGAAAAGCAGTGTATTGTGTTGTAGTCATATGAATGGAAAATATAAGCAGCATCCAAATGTATTTTTTATTACAATAAAAAAATCCAATATAAAACCACAAATATTTGTAGCCACTGCCAGGGCAATAACATTTTCATAATCTTATCTAGTTAATTCGGGGGGTGCTCCGAATTAACGGACCCCCCCCCCCCATCAGAACCGCGAATTAACGGACCCTCCCCCCCCCCAGAGACGCTGACTCGGAGCCCGTCAGGCGCCTCACGGTAGCGTCATTGCGCATCCTTGGCGCATCTGTGATGTCCACCAATGTCCTCAACAACAACAACACGTCCTCTTGCTTGAAGTACTTCGTGATAAACGAATCAAAAGGTCAAACTACGTCATTGCGTTAATGGCGTCAAAAAAATGTGTGGCGTTAATAACGCGTTAACTTTGACAGCCCTAATATTATTGTATTTCTTTACTTTCTTTTTTCCTTTTCCTTTGGTGCGCAGTGTGGGGAACTGTTAGCGGGAAGACGGAAGCATAATGCAGACTCAGGGCGGCCAACAAACTCCTCTGTATTATTATTATTATCATTATCATATTATTATCATATTATTATATTATTATTATGTTATGATCAAACCTCGCTGCGTTTATTTTGTCTATTGTATCCTATACCGCTCACACACACAGTAGGCCTATACACAGCGAGGACACGGTAAGTACCGC
>PIJE02004296.1:17616-20116 GCA_002895965.2 Coryphaenoides rupestris
GCATTGGCTCCTAATAACTTTCTTTCCCCGCCGTACGAACACTTTTTATTACACTTCAAGGATGATTTATGAATGTCTCTTTGTACCGCGGGCGTCTCCGCCAGGATTCCAATTAAATGTGTCTCCACGTTGTCACGATAGGTCGGCTTCAGCAGAAATTCCGGCCAATGTCATTCTGTCATATATGTGGGGCTGCGAGTCTTTGGCGTCACAGCGATCCGGTTCGAGGAACGATTCGGTCGTTTCGGCGATTCGATTCGAGGACAGATGTTCTTTTTTTGGAACAATTCGATTTTTTTATTCAAATCGCTTAAACCACGATTCGATTCAGGAACTGAACTAATATTCGATACCAGTTTCAGTCACTGAAATTCTACATCGGTTCTATATCGGTAGGATTTACAATCGATTCATCGATGCGTCGCATGAATCGGTAAACTACTTGTCATATGAGATCAGCTGACCACTGGCGGGCCCCTCCCCCTCCGACCCACGGGCCCCATGGGGACCCTGCTGACGTTAGAGCTGCTAATATACTGTATGGGTCTTCTTTACCTAGCGGCCATCTTTGCTTCTAACCAGTTCTTTACCTAACGAGTGGCCTCACCCTCTCCCCTCCTCACCCTCCCCCCTCTCCTCACCCTCTCCCCTCCTCACCCTCTCCTCCCTCACCCCCTCTCCTCCTCCTCCTCTCCTCCTCCCCCTCTCCTCACCCTCTCTCCTCCTCTCCTCCCCCTCTCCTCCTCCCCTCCCTCTCTCCTCCTCCCCTCCCCCCCCTCTCCTCTCCCCCTCTCCTCACCCTCTCCTCCCTCACCCCCTCTCCTCCTCTCCTCCTCTCTTCCTCTCACCCTCTCCTCACCCTCTCCTCCCTCACCCCCTCTCCTCCTCTCCTCCCTCTCTCCTCTCACCCTCTCCTCTCCCTCTCCTCCCTCACCCCCTCTCCTCCTCTCCTCCTCCTCTCCTCCCTCTCCTCCCCCTCTCCCCTCTCCTCTCCTCTCCCCACCCTCTCTCCTCCTCTCCTCCCTCTCTCCTCTCCCTCCTCCCCCTCTCCTCCTCCTACATACACACATACTGTACATACATACATAAATACATACATGGTGTCATATAAACAGAGTATTTTGCATCACATCATTGCAGGAGAATGTAGGTCCTATGTGGTTCAGACTTTTAAAAAAATACCAAAATATAAACACAATTTATACTTCAATTATGTACAAGAGTATACAAGAGTATACAAGAGTATACAAGAGTATACAAGAGTATAAAAGAGTACACTGTGCTATTTGAACTCGCAGCGTCCTAACGTGGCCACTAGATGGCAGCGTCGCACCAACAATGAATCCTCAATAAAAACTAAACTAAACTATTGGTCAGATAAGAGAGTTGTTTGAGTTGTTTGATAGTTTTTTCTCATCATTTTGTGGTCATTGTTCCTCTAACAATCGTATTCGCATCCGCAAGGTTGATTGCTTGCCTTGATTTTTAATTATTATTTGAATTATGGTCATTCTAAGGCAGGGAGACTGTATTTGGTCACGTGTTGATCAATTAAAGGGTGTATCAATTATCCTAATTAACAAATGAAAGTAGGGGCCTATCAATGAAAGTGTGCCTGTATTAGAGTCCGCCTGTGTAAGATAAGATAAGATAAGATAAGATAAGATAAGATAAGATTGAACTTTGAAATAAACAGAATAATACAAATAAAATAACAGATTTACAAATGTACAGTCGGTCTAAGTCCTAGTAGAAGTATAAAAATATAGATGAAGTATAATAAATCTCCTTTCCTTTCAACTTGCTGGTAGGAATAGTTGATATAATAAGTTGTGGTACTTAATTCTCAAGGGTAAATAAGCTTTACATTTTGCTTCCATTGGGAGGCGAACCATTTTTATTGTAAGGAAAAAAATATGTCAAAAACGTTACCTGTAGTCCCATTAAGAAATTCAAGACTTTATTCACATTTGATCGACCAGATATCACACATGTAATACAAATCCTAACATCACAGAGCACCAAATGAGAAGATATAGTCCGGGACGTACACCCGAATCAAAAATACATTTGGACATACTTTGTGAAACAGCCACCAGCTACAATACACATCTCTGGTTTAGGACTTCATTCAAAGAATACTTTCTGTGATGAGGTTAGAAAAGACAACATTTGCCCGATTTAACATGATCCTCGGTGTAAACAACGTCCTACAAACCGGAATACGGAAACAGAGACAGATCGTCTTGTTGGTTGAACAGATACAGATGTACAACCTCTCAATAAGTGTGCTAAATTGCTTTATAACAATGTTAAATGGAACAATATAAGACCATGAAAACATAAGCTGGACGTAACATCAAATGAATCATAACCTGACAATATTTGTAATCGTACAGCACTTTAGTTTTGTTCACTTCTTAGGCATACAGCTTTACAACCAGAGCAAACGAGAAGACGCAACAGAATTACTTTTTTCAAGTAAAACCAAATAAAAATA
>PIJE02004299.1:5000-17500 GCA_002895965.2 Coryphaenoides rupestris
ACATTATTTAACAAAAACAAACCCAATAAATATTTGCCCACTTTGTTGTTCGTGGAAGGCCAAGGAACAGTTTGAATTGAACAGCTTTGAACACAAATACAAAAAAAGGATTCTAGACAACAATGGCTACATTAAATAGGCTAATGGTATTAAATTGGCATTCCTACACTATAGCAAACGAAAACACAATATAATAATCTTATGGTCTGAAAACATAACGTGGGTTTCGCAAGCCTCTGGCTCGTATATTATAAAGTGCACAGCAAGAACTTTAGAAGTCGCTAAACAAATGGGCCTACACAGCAGTTACTATTATTCATACAATCAAATCAAATCAAATAAAAAAAATGAGCATAAACCATCAAGGCAAGAGGCTTATGTGTAGGCCTGTATATAAAAATGTCAAATAAAGTACATTATCCTTCGTTTTAAATCATCAATAGTTTAGTGGAAGACACGTGATATTTTGGTCGGAGTCTCGTGGAAGATGCCCGTGGCGGCGCTGGACGCGTCATGGCGGAGGGGGTCTCACAGCATCCACGTCTCCATGGAAACGGGAGGCTGCAACTCTTATTGGCGGAACCCAATTAGGCCCATGTGAGGCCTAAACTCTTCTTAAGGCTTTATTTATCGAGTGGATAAAATGGTGTATAAAAATGTTTCTTTTTATTATTATTAAAAAATAAATGAGGCTGCTTTGAACCTTTTTTTTTTTAAAGAAATTAATCAAGACTCTTATGATTTTATGATCTTATGAATCATCTCACTTTAGGCCTAATCCATTGACACAGTTTAAATAGATTTGTTTTTAAATGATAAAGCACAATTTGAAAATAGCTTATAGAGTTCGTGTTGTTTCAGTAGGACACGGCGTGGTGATGGTGAAGGTGGTGGCGGTGGTGGTGATGATGGTGATGAAGATGACGACGGGTGAGATCCTCTTCCTCGCTGGACTGCTGCAGCTCCATGCTGTGCATCTCATCCGAGTCACTGAAGTGGGAGTGCGGGGAGAACTCTCCGTCGCTGCGGCTCGGCGAGTCCGGACCCCCGCCACTCTTCACGGAGCCCACCGTCGTCGTCGTCATCATCATCATCATCACCGGACTGGACGAGGAGGAGGAGGGCGAGGAGGGTGAGGAGGAGGGCGAGGGGAAACACATGGCTTCCTCGATCATGGCCGAAAGGGCTCCGTGGTCAAAGGACTGGATTTGCACGTTGATCTCCACCGGGGTCGCGACCTTCTCGGGGTCAGAGAGGCCCGGGTTCGAGGTCAACGACTCGTGCGTCTTCGGCTTGGAGGTGTTCGTGTCGTTCGCGGCTGCTGCCGACGACGACGACGACGACGAGGACGACGACCCTGACGAGGAGCCCGACGCAGACGCCACGGGTCCCTCCAGCAGGTCGGCCAGCGCGTTGATGTAAATCTGCGCCATCTGCAGGGTCTCGTACTTGGAGAGCTTCTTGTCGTTGTCGAACGCCGGGATGACGCTGCGCAGCTCGTCGAACGCGTGGTTCAGCCCGTGCATCCGCCGCCGTTCCCGCGCGTTGGCCGCCACGCGTCGATGCTTCTGCACGCCGCCGGTCGGAGCTCTGTGTCGGTCACCGTCACCACCATCACCACCGGCACCGGTCCCGTCGCTGCAGCCGAGCGCGTTGCCCCGGAGCAGACACAGCTCCCGGACCTTGAGCGAGTTGAAGCTGAGGCTTTTGGCACCACCACCACCACCACCACCCACGGCGGCTCCTCTTCTGTGAGCGCACGGCGGACCGCTGCTACTGGAGACGCGGCCCGATGACGCAGGGGAGCCACTCTCTCTCTCTACAAAAAATAACAAATAAATAACAATTAGGTTTGATTGGACATTAAACATTAAACTGCAGATAATACAAATGCACCGAAACCTGGTAGTTATCACATAAGTGGGGTGGGTGGTGGTTCTCTCACCTTGGTGGTAGGATCCGGTGCTGGGACACGGCGAGTGCACCGCGTCCCCGTAGCCAGGGGAGGAGGTGGAGAGGAGGAGGAGGAGGAGGAGGTGGAGAAGGAGGAGGCGGCGTGTGGCTGCTGCGGCGGCTGCGCCACCGGAGCCAGCAGCCAGACGCGTGGGTCCCCGGCGCCCTCGCCGTCCACCAGCGTCTCCAGGCCGCTTGGGTTACGCGCGTCCCCGCTGCTGCTCCAATCTTCCATGTGTAAAACTTCCATTATTATTCTTATTAAGAATAAGAATATTATAGTTCTGCACCAATCCTCGTATATGGACAGAAGAATTGGAAGTCGTAACGCGTAAAAAAGACCAGAGTTTGGAGTTTGGAGTTTGGAGAGACAAGTGTCCTATAATAATACGCGTGTGTGTGTGTGTGTGGGGATGCTGCCAGTCGCGTGTGGGGACTCCTTAATGTCTCGAGGTGCGGCGCTCGGTTTAAAAGAGCGGCACGCGTCTCAGAGCCCCCCCCACCCCACCACCCCCGCCCCTCCCCTGCCCTCCGCATCTCGCCACGCCCCGCCCCGCCACGCCTCGGTCGCGTGTAAGCGTCCAATGAAAACGTCGCGTTGCGCCCCGAGAGAGGGAGAGGGAGAGAGGGAGAGAGAGTGAGGAAGAGAGAAAGGGAGAGAGAGGGAGGGGAGGGAGAGAGAGAGAGAGAGAGAGAGAGAGAGAGAGAGAGAGGGGGTGGAGAGAGGTGATTATGGCCTGTTATATATGGGGGGGGGTGGGGGTGGGGGGGGGGGGGGGGTGGATGGGGGGGTGACGGCAGAGGTGAGGTGAGGAGCGTGGACGGCAGCGTCTCTCTATACCTGTCTCCACACACACACGCGTGCGTAACGTGCGTAAAGCCACCCACCCCGACAACAAACAGACAAACAGAGCGCGTTCCTTTCCATGGAGAATGGATGCGAGGGTTTCTACGGTGGATGACAATGACACACTTTACACACACACACACACACACTTTACACACACACTTTACAGCCATGGGAGAGGCAAACCATGCAGGCAATGGTTTATTGGCACATTGTGCAATGCAACTATAAAGATGACATGTGATTAAGCACAATTGACCAAACTCATTTTTTGAAGTATAAGTAGGCCTATGGAAATATGATTGCCGATATGTTTAGATTTTTAATTATTTTCTTGCTGTAAATACTGTAAATATTGTGGATATTCTGATTGTTCTTGCGCTTTTGCACATTCCGCTGGTCATCGCCACTTTTTCATTTCACTGCACATCCTGTATGTGTGTTGTGTGTGTGTGTGTGTGTGTGTGTGTGTGTGTGTGTGTGTGTGTGTGTGTGTGTGTGTTGTGTTGTAAGCTTCTTAAATCTTGAATAATAATCTTGACGACAATGATGGACCATGGTCACTTTTCTTTGTGTATGTGGAGCATCTCTCCAGCAGCACGTCCATCTCAGGGGGGGGGGGACTCCAGGGCTGGACAAGTTTGACCAAAGCAAAGAGGAACTTGGCGGCTCCATGCGGGGCTCACGGCGCTCATTGTCAACTCCCCTCCTCCTCCTCCTCCTCCTCGTCCCCATCCTCCTCTCCAGCGCTCTATGGACGCTATAAGACCAGATCCGGTTTCCAGCTCTCTGTTCCTCCACAGTCTAAACCCCTCTTTGATCCGACTCAGAGACGGAACGCCCTGTCGCAGGAGAGGGGAGGGGGGAGGCAGGGGGGGGCTTCACAGAGGAGGGGAAACATGAGCAAGGCAGCAGTGTGTCCCTGCAGGCCGCCGACACAAGCCGAGGCAAAGTGGAGCACCTCGCACAGAGTCAGTCAGAGAAGTCAGAGAGAGAGAGAGAGGCAGAGAGAGAGAGAGAGAGAGAGAGAGAGAGAGAGAGAGAGAGAGCAGAGAGAGAGAGAGGCAGAGAGAGAGAGAGAGAGGCCAGGAGAGAGAGAGGAGAGGCAGAGAGAGAGAGAGAGAGAGAGAGAGAGAGCAGTGAGGGAAAGAGAGATATAAATAAGATAAATAAATAGATAATAAATTAATTAATGTATACAAATAAATAAATAGGCCTAAACAGATAAATAAATAAATAAATTGGCCGAAATAAATAAATAGGGCTAAATAAATACATACAGTAAATAGGCCTCATGCCTAAATTAATAAGTAAATACAGAATAAATAAATAAATAAATAAATCCAACCAAAAACAAAAAATGAAACAAATAAATGACAAGCCAAGGAAAAACGTAACGAGACGGAGGAAAAAATGTGAAGAATATACAAGATGAAATGCCCTAAATGTAAATACAAATACAGCCCATATATAGATAGACAGGCTACCTATTGTTAGCCCAGACAAGGGGGTTAAAGAAGAGGTTTAACACAATCAACTGTGAACACTGTACCCTTCAGTCAGACACGTACAGCTGGCTGATCCAAGCTCAAACACTGCATTTAAACAGTACCTGGTCATTAAGGAGGACTCATTAGGGGAGGGGGGGGGACGACGACACTTTGCTTGATCTCACCTATGATCTATGATCTGTGACCTATGATGAGATTTAAAAAAAATACAACTCAAACCTATCCAAGATATCCCCTCCTCCGTGGACAATTCAGTTGAAATAATTAACCTAATAGAAAACATATGACACATACTGTATATGATTACTCTTTGTTCTTCCTCAAATGCCCTAAATGTAAATATAAATATAGGTCTATATTTAAAACAAAAAAACCCTTTAGAAATAGATTTTTCACATCATGACACCAAAAAAAAGAAATAAAAAGTGCATTTATCTTTTCAATTTTTATTCATGTATTCATCATGGGGACGTCCAGTGGTCTGCATGGCGCCTATAGCACCCCCCCCCCCCCCCCACACCACACACACACCCACCCCACCTACAACTCAGTAGGCCCCATCCAACGGGGCCCCCACCACTCACTCTGGGCCCCTGAAGCGAGCAACAGGTTGGATATTGTAAGTCGCGCTTATTAAAGTGTCGTGGTGACAATGGCGACTATGTCCCATTGGACACGCCTGCATGGGGGACGTGGGGGGGACGGGGACGGAGGGGACGGAGGGGTGGAGGGGACTCTTGGGGGCCCCATTCCTGTCTCCCGGGAAACAGAGGAGGAGGAGGAGGGAGGAGGAGACGAGGCAGTGTTTGGATGGTGTTGGATGTGTCTTGATAGTGATGATGATGGTGATGATGATGGTGACATGCATGGCTGTGCGTAAAGATATAAAACTGGATATTTATTCAGCATATCTATTTTATTTTAAGGCTTCAGCGTGTTGGATAGGGGCCTCTACTACCACAGCCTTTACTTTATTTGCACTCCATAAGATAAGATAAGATGAGATAAGATAGAACTTTAATAATCCCGAAGGAAATTCATGTGCCAGGAAATAGAGAAATAAATAGTAGAATAATAAAAGTAAAATAACAAATGTACAAATTTACAGTAAGTCTAAGTCCTAGTAGAAGTATAAAAATATAGGTGAAGTCTAAAAATATAGGTAAGCTAAGATATTCAGTCCGCAAAAACAATTTGGCAATAATTGAAGTGTAATAAAAGGGTAATAATTATAATGGTAAGAGGAAGTATTGCACATGATATAAAGAATATTAAGAATATTGCAAGAATATTGCCAACTGTTCAATTCAACAATTCATGCACGAAAGTAGAGATATCTATTTCTTCTAATTAGGTCGTTGTCTTAATTGCTCCCAATTAAACATGACGCGCTGCAGGCTGACAGGCGGACGGAGGGACACAGCGACGCCCGTGCTAAGCTCCCTGGCGCCACCCTATGGTGCGCCACCGCAACTACAACGTACCGCTTCACCGAGCTCTCCAACCGTGTGTGTGTGTGTGTGTGTGTGTGTGTGTGTGTGTGTCTGGCCCCAGCGCGTCACGGAGCAGTGGTCATGGGCAAGGCCTCATCTCCAGCTGTTAACGGCTGGAGATGAGGCCTTTGTTGTGCCAGTGAAGGGTGAAGGGAACACAATGGCTTTGCACTTGTTTGAACTTACTACACTTTAGCGAGAGTGGAGTGGATTAAAATAAAGCTCGCTGCGCTGCACTGCACGGCAGCTGCACTTGAAGGAAGGAGATGTCTTGCAGCAGCATGTGAAATCAACACAAAACAGCTCATTTGTGGGCATTGCTTTGGGTTTGTGGAAGAGGAGACACAGTCTATTCCTTATGGCATTATACTGTATGTGCACCTGGTGGTAAAAATGCAGAATAAGCGGAATAACTTGGCATTCCATCATGAGACACTGTTGTGGTGTAATAGCAAACCGTGAATCAGATTAACATGCATTCAGATTAAAATTACAACTGGGAAAAGTGTCTTATTGTTGTGACAGCAAGAGCAGATTGACAACAACAACAACAACAAAAAACGACAAATACCATCCCACTGTAGAAAACTTGTTTATTAGACAAATTATACACAGAAAGCCTTGCCACTTGTAACAGGGGCTCCAGTTTGTTCAGTTTTTGAATAATATGCAACACATACAACAAAATAGGCCTATATTAAATACTGTACATCATAAGCTTCTGAAAATTATCAAGTAAATCCTGTATGCAATGCTCTATGTTTGGGAAAGTAAAGTCATGTTAACGGATAGCGCGAGAGCAAGGTTGTGCATGCTATCTTTTTAATCCACTTGCACTCATTTGTAATTTAGCCAGCAACTCATAGAATGCACTCCGGATGTGATGAAGAGGTGAAGAAGTTTTGTTTTGTACGGATGTTTGTGTTGACTGTGGGCAGGGCAGGAGAAAAAACCAAATGAGAACTGTTAAAATCTAAACTTAACTCTAAAGCTTATAATGATATAACCTTTCCCTTTTTTTTTCTCGTTAAACAAAAATAGCATTGACATGTAAAATATACATTTGTTTTCAATAGTAACGTCTCTCTCTGTCTCTTTCTCGCTGTCTCTCTCTCTCTCTCGCGTTTATATGAAATAAAACTTTTAAAATGTTTGTCTGTGTCCTATTTGTCATCGAATAGCCACACGGAAGCCTATTAATAATAACGTAAGAATGCTTAGCGGTGCTCCAAAACACAGCAGAGCCACTGAGTTCTCTAATGCACGACATTTTAGCAATTTTTAGTTCTTAAAGATAACAAACTGAAAACTTGTTCTAAACAACTAACATTATCAATTACCAATACAGTGTTAGTGAAACAAAAAAATAAAAAAGTTTGGCTCGTGACCTGACCCAGACCCCCCCCCCCCCCCCCCCCCTCCACCCTCCACCCTCCCAGTGGATAAGTTTAATTTTAAGTTTCTAATCAACTACTCCCTCTCCCCCCAAAATGCACCTTATTGGTTTGATTTTAATCAATTGGCACTTTAACAAAAATAATAAGTTATACAAACAGTTTCCTTAACATTAGACATATGAAATAGAAGTGTAAGTGGGGACTGGTTAAAAGACAACCATGGGGGGGACCAGTTGGGTTGGGACCCCCGAAGGCTGGACGTGACCCCACCCCGTCCCTCCCCCCCCACCCCCCCAAGGTCACATGAAGTGTCTGACCGTCACTTCTTGATCTTACATCTTTAGCTCCCACAGCCGAGGAGAACGATTCAAAAGGTGAGATTTGAAAAGGGCTGAGGAGGACACATCGAGCTCGTCGACGTAAGGCCTGTGCCGGCTCCCTCGCAGAACCAGAAACACAACTTCATTTTATTTCGCCACCTTCAACGCCTCACGGCCCGGGATTTGGGTCATGATATGACGATTCAAAGTTGACCATTTTTCTCTCTCTCTGTCTTTAAAACGTCCGAGCCATGGTAGTAGCACTACAATGAAAGAAAACCCAAAACGAAACAAAATAAAAATCAAGCAAATTAAAACATAAAAAATAGAAGCAAAACTCTGAATGCCCAAACGATGCCACACAAGAGACTACGCCACTTAATTAGCAGTTTTTTCAAAATTGGCTTAGAGGAAAATAACCGAAAAGTAAAACGATTAGCAAGTCAGCCCCAAAAACAATGTTATTTTTTGTAGTTCCTGACCGCAACACATTCCACACATTAAAATCCCATTTTCCCCCCAGAAAAAGAACCAAAGACATATAATAAGCAGTAGCTTCTTGAAGTCTTTTAGCTTGTCTTTTAATCAGTGTTCTCTCTCGAACTCTGATTGGATAAATCTCACCTTTGTTTGAAAAGCAGACAGCACAGTATAGGTGAGAGAAACAAATCCAAAAGAAAAAAAAAACCTCTGATCTACATACAATCACTTACAGGTCTGTGAGCACTGGTACAGTGCAGTGGGATCGACAGGGGAATCGATCGCACTTAATGAGCATCAAATGGTGGAAACAGTTACAGGCCGATGCGTCAAAATGGCAGAAAGAGTTTCGGGCCGAGGCGGCGAGAGTTCGGGGCTCAGCGGCGGTACGATTGTTTGCACTGTGGTTGCGTTTGAAACAGACTTCCAAAACCCAACGCACTGGAATAGTGTCAGGAAGTGTTCATCTGAGAGTGTTAGTTACAAGTTCAGCCGTTTCATTTTTATCCCGTGGATGAATTACACATTTTGAATCACAGATACTGGTGGAACGGGGTCCCAAAGACTGAAAAGAGAGAGCGGGTGCACCCCACCCAGACAATGAAAATACATTGTAGAATTGAAAACATTGGCAGAACTTCCAAATATGCAACTGCGATTGTCCCTTCCAAAGATCCACAGGTGGTTTGCTTGGCTTCTTACGCACGTCCCAGCGCACAGCTCCACGTGTGGTTATATTGTAACGCGTCCGGCAAACAACTGCTTCCAAACCCATTCAAATTCAGTTCAGTTTTGCGCTACTATTAGTTCGGTTCGTCGCGGGCCGATCGCAGCCGAGACACCCTGTTTATGTCCGTTCCACGGCGGCCATCTTCCTGCTGTGGCCCCACCCCCCACCAAGGCGGGGTTAAGACCGCAGCGGGAGTCAGTTCAGTATATCTCTCCGTTATACAAGTCCTCGTAAAAGACAAAGAATAGAAAACACGTAGCCCGATCACACACACACACACACACACGCACACGCACACACCCTTGAGTTAAAGTAAATTCCACACAACCACAAAGACGACAATCAAAGCAAATGCCAGTCAACAACACGCCCCCCCCCCCCCCCCCCCCCCCCACCCCCCACCCAACACACACACACACACACACCCATCACCTCACCGGCCTTTTTTCCGCAGGTGGATGAAAACACCACCCAAGTGCATGGAATCGGGAATCGGCCCCCGCCCCACCCCCCCGCACACACACCCCCCCCCCCCCGGATTATTCGACGTACAAAAAGAACGAACGACCCTCGAAACACCCGAGCAGACACCGAAAAAACGAAAAAGGTTTTCTATTTACACAGATCTATATTCATCAGAATGATATACATGGTTTTTTTTGTTGTCGTTTTTTTTTCGTAGTCGTGTGTTTGCTTATCATCTACAGGATTCTATTGGAACACCCTCCCCTTTTCTCCCCCTCCATCCTAGCTTCCTACCTTCCTTCCTTACTTCCTTCCTTACATCATCTCCCCCCCCCCTTACTCCTTATCTTTCTACCCTTATATGGAGGTGCCCCTGTCCGGGTCGTTGCCGTATCCAAAGTTGGGCCCGGGGCCGGTGGGCTGGTACGGGATGGAGGACATAGTCTTGAGGGGACTGCGGAAGAAGCCTCCGTTGGGCGCCCGCTGCCTGAAGGGCCCCACGCCGCCGCCGCCGCCGCCGCCGCCCCCAGTCCGGTGGTCCTGCATCATGCCCCCGCCGCCCATGCCCCCGCCGCCCACGCTCCCGAAGCCCGTGGCGAAGCCGGCGGCGGCCTTGGCGGAGAGGCTGCGGCTCAGCGTCTGGATCTGCTCGGGGATGAACGTGGTGGTGGTGATGTGCGTGTTGCGGAAGTCGCTGATCTGCTCCAGGGCCTGCCGCGCCGCCGGCAGGGCGTCCATGTCCAGCGGCGTCAGATCGATGGAGGAGGCGGAGAACTGCTTGTGGGGGCTCTCGTCCTCGGTGCACAGGCTGTTAACCCGGCGGTGTAGGTGCTCCAGGTCGATCTCCTTATCGTCCTGCAGTGGGGGGGGGGGTGGGGGGGGGTGATGGTGACGGGATGGGAGAGTGGGGGAGAGGAGAGGGTGTCGGAAATAGAAGGGTCGAGAAGAAAGGGAGATGGAGGAGAGAAGGAGGGGAGGGGAGATAGATGGTGAAAAAAAGATGAGAGATGGAAAGAGATCGCGAGTTTTTGGAGGGAGGAAGAGGAAGGAAGGAAGGAAGGAGGGAGACATGCCAGAATGCAACCGAAGAGGAGAACGAGAGTGGCGGGGCGGTCATCGGCGGAGGAGGAGGTTGAGGGTAAAAGGGAAAACAGAGGAAGAGTGTGTGTGTGTGACGATGAAGAGGGTGAGGGTGGGGGTGGAGGGTTGGGGGGGGGTTCAGTCAAGGTCATCCATCCGGCCAGATCATAGTGGCAGCGATCAACAGAAAATAGAAACGTCATGAAGAGAGGACAAGTGTTTTATTACCACGGAGGAGGAGGAGAAGAGGAAGAGGAGGAGGAGGAGGAGGAGGAGGTGGTGGTGGTGGTGGTGGTGGTGGAGGCGGAGGTAGGAGGAAGAAGAGCAGGCGTCCATTTTGTGAAAGGAAGGAACGGGTGGAGAGGAGGAGGTCCGCGGTGGGGACCGGACGCGGGGATCGGTTGTCGCGACAACACGGGGAAGGTGGGCGAAGGCAGGAGGCGGGATAAAAAAGTGGATACGTGGATAAAATGGCGATGAAGGTTTTGGGGGGGGGGGGGGGGGCGATGGTGGGGGGGGGGGGTAGAAAAGCACACTCTGAGCTGCAGTTAGCATATTGAGAGAAAGACACACACACACATGCACACACACACACACACACACACACACACAACCTTGTGCAAGAAGGGGTCTGGAGGAGACGCACCCAACGCAGGAACCATGCGGCATGGGGCGGGGCCGGGGCGGGGCATGGGGGTGGGCGTGGCCTAATGCCAGGCAAGAGTTACCATTCATCCCCTAACTGCTTCACTAATACATGCAAGGCACCGTGTGTGTGACGGATAGAGCAGACCTGGAACCCCACTGGTGCAATTGGTTCAACGCCAGATTAGTCGGCTCTCGAAAATGGTCAATCGGCAAATTATTTCCTTTTCTTCCAAATCGATCCAAATTCTGCAAATTCGTCTTTTGATTCACGGTGGAAACGGTTGCGAAATTGAGAAATTGAGACTCATTATTTGAGGTTGTGCCCAGGCCACACATTCTAGCTGAAACTACTCATTACAACAATCAACTTAATACATATAAGAGGAGAAATATCGGTTGGAAGAGGATTCAATCATTAAGACAGCATTGTACTTAATACTTTACGCAAAACTTATTGTGACTACTTACACTATGCCACTTAATAGTTACTACAGTACAGGACATACTTAACAGTACTCTAGAAAGGGCTTATCCACAACAAGTCTATAGGATGGTAACACTTAGTGGGGTGTGTGTGTGGGGTGGTGGTGGTGGTGGTGGTGGTGGTGGTGATGGGCTGGGGGTGAGTAATGCCAGTGTGCAAGGGGAGGGGAGGGCAGGGGGGAGTGTCGGTGGCGGTGGGTGAGGTACAGGTGTGCAGGGTGAGATGGACGATTTCGAGAGGCGAACTCTCGGATGGGGGCGAGAGAGTCGGTGGGTGGGGAGCACTCGAGTGTAACACACACACACACACACACACACACATGCATGTGGTGTGTGTGTGTTGTGTGTGTTGGGGTAGGGTGGGGTCCATGTGACGGGGAGGTACGCTTACAAACGGTCTTTTTGTGGACTGGCTTGGAAGTGGTGGGGTGTGTGTGGAGAGCGGGTTTTACAAAAGGGGAACACGGGGAGGGGGGGGGGGGGGGGGGGGGGTCTCATTTTGGCGGGAAATCGACCGGCGTCGTTCTCACTTTGTGGGGGGGGGGGGACAGGGTCACAGAGGGCAAGACCACAAGGTTTAAGGTGTAAAGCAAATCCGTTGACCCTACCCTTCGGTTCTGTGTTCTACGGAGTTCAGAGTTCAGCGTGCAGGCTGAGAGGGGGGCCGGGGGGGGCTGCTCCCTGGTGGTCATCTGAGGTACTGCCCAGGAGGGTGAGGTAAAGGGGGTGTTGTGTTGTGTTGTGTTGTGTTGTGTTGTGTTGTGTATGTGGTGGTGGGGGGGGGGGGGGGGGGTCGGTGGGCTGTCCTTTGTGCTGAGGTTACGTTACGCCACACATACACACACACACACACTGCACTTTGTGTATTTGTAGAGGGTGACATTGGGGGCGTTAAACTAATAGAAATGATTGCATGTCCCCAAAATGGTCGACTTGGTGGTTTATAATAAACTACTGGGGGGCTGAGTAGAGAGAAAAGCTATTGTAGTGTTGATAAAAGACTATATAGGAAGATTAATAAGGGCAGACAGACAGACAGGCGAGGGGGGAGACGGGAGGGAGGAGGGAGGGGGGGGTGAGTAAGAGAAGAAAC
>PIJE02004299.1:20000-25000 GCA_002895965.2 Coryphaenoides rupestris
CATGAACGACATCAATGTGACATTTAATAGAACACGTTACACTGCAAGTACATGCACGTGTGATGGTGATGGCAAGCGTGTGTGTGTGTGTGTGTGTGTGTGTGTGTGTGGTGTGTGTGTGTGTGTGTGTGGCTATAGGGTCATAGGCTCATTGAGTGGATCCACCCTTTGACGAACGGTATACATTGAAAACAACACAAACCAATCAACATGATAGTGTGTGAGTGAGGATGTGTGTGTGTGTGTGTGTGTGTGTGCAAACACACACACACACACACACACACACACATCCTCGCTGAATCTTTCCCGGTCCGATTCAAAACGGTGATGTAAATTGATATGAGACGTGTGGTGGTAACACAATGCATCGGTGACCTAGATCGGCACATTTAAAGTGTATCCGGTGTTCTCATATCACACAGTCTCACACATGATGAGGGGCTGAGGGGCTGAGGGGCTGAGGGGTCGTCATTGATGTTGGAGGGGAATGAAGAGCTATTTTTTGTACGGACAAGATGGATCTGTTCAGCCATCAGCTGTGTTTTTTTTCGCCGTTGTTCACCTGTGCCAAAGAGGCCGACGCCCAACACAGCAACGGGGACTCACCATCAAACACTCTGGCGCGCGCGCACGCACACACACACACACACACACACACACACACACACACACACTGCTTGTCACAGTGGGCCATTGTTGCAAAAACTGGTTTTTCATCTTCTTTTTTGGGGAGTTTTTCAAAATGTCGAGGAAAATAAACTCCAAGGAGACCTTTGAAGACAGTATTGATCAATAACGCTCTCTCTCTCCCTCCCTCCCTCTCTCACTACCTCCCTCCCCCAAGCTCTCTCTCTCTTTCTGTCTCTCTCTCTGTCTCTCTCTCTCCATGCCTAAGCTAAACGCTCCGCTAGCCCACAGGAGGTAGCTTGTTTCGGTAGTGGAGGGGGGCGGGTTTCAGCTAGCAGCCGAGCACCCCGTCGGGGAGCCATACGTTCGCGGTGTGCTCGCGGCCGTGAGGGGCCAATGAGTGTCAGGGGTCAAGTATCAAAAACAAGCACGGCTGACCGAGCCGACTCCCGTGGTGCGCATAGCGCGGTAGCATGCTACGCCGAGCTATTAGCTCGCCTTATTGCTTCCGCCGCGAATCGTCGGTAGCCTAGCCACGGGTGACTGCTCAAAGACATACATACACACACACACACACACACACACACATTCTGGGTATTTAAACCAATTTGTTAATCTGTGTATTTTTTCTTTAACTGTATTTGTCAAATCATATTTAGTTTAATCATTTACATTTTATATCAGCGATAAACCAATACCAATACCTCCGTGGGTAAGCTCCGCCCCGTCCCCCCAGAAAGCGTGTCGGCCATGTTTAATATCTCATCAGACGTCAGACGTCTGCAGATCAATACCTTCGATTTCCCCTCGAGGGGCTTCAAGGGCCCGGGGGCGGGGCCAGGGCCAAGGAGGGGCCAGGGGGGGGGGGGGGCGGGGCCAGAACCTTGAACAAGATCTACAGATTGACCGTCGCTGGCCTCCCTCCCTCCCTGGGCGGTCACCGGTGGCTGCTCAACTGAGGCCCCGGTGTCTGGGGGCTCCCAGGGGCTAATGAAGATGAGGGGAGGGGGCGGGATGAGGGGGGGGGGGGGGGGGGGGATAATGGTCCAATCAGGAGCTCAGTTTTAAATTGAGGAGTTGGGGTCCGTCCTTTGTGGTCGTCTCAGTGGCAGACGAGCCCACTGGCCTGAATGAGAGATGAAAGCTGGTGTCTGTGCAGGGGGTGGGCAGGGGTGGGTGAGACCCTGTTGTATCTCTTGTGTGTGTGTGTGTGTGTGTGTGTGTGTGTGTGTGTCAGGGTGGGGGTGTGTGAGGGTGGGTGTGTGTGTGTGTGTGTGTGTGTGTGTGTGTGTGAGAAACAATATGGAACATGTCACTGTTGTTTGATCAAAGCCTCGAGGAAAGACTTTATTGCTGAGGTGGAGGATGCTGGGGGTGACAGTGGGGTTCCATGCTATGTGTGTGTGTGTGTGTGTGTGTGTGTGTGTGTGTGTGTGTGTGTGTGTGTGTGTGTGTGTCTGTCAAGTCAAGTGCGCTGTCATCCGTCCACATACACACATAGTATACGGCGGAGCAAAACATTGTCCCTTACAGACCAAGTCGCCACTAACAGGAAAACAAAGTAATATAAAACAACCTGACATACGAAGTGCAATCATGCACACGCGTGTGGAAACATGGTGACCAGAATAGCCACGATCGGCAGAATAAAATAAATAGCGAAGCTGAATAAAACAAGTGTATGAGCAACATGATGATCTCACCGTGTCAGGAGTCCTTAGCAGTCACCACTATGAGCAACGTAACCCACATTGTGAATGTTACGGAATACAACTAGAAATGCTGCGGTGCACTCTGTCATTATATAAAAAGCTATACAAATATAAATATAAATAATGCCAGTAACCATGAACCTCGGTGGTAATTATCCGTGGTATAAACCGGAGGCACAGCGGTGGCGACGGTCGGTCACAGATTAATGTAAGTCATGTGATTAGCGCAGCGAATTCATTAATTAGCGGTGTGTGTATGAAGTGTCAGTAGTGCAGGGTGGTCACGGAGAGAGAGGTGCAGTCCAGGTGAGTTGTGTGGCTGTGGGTCGTGTGGAGATGTTCCCGCACATGTGTGTGTGTGTGAGAGAGAGAGAGAGAGAGAGAGAGAGAGAGAGAGAGAGAGAGAGAGAGAGAGAGAGAGAGAGAGAGAGAGAGAGGGAAGACCCAGCATGTGATGTGGGAGGGGAGAGGGAGCAGTGGGAGGGGCTTATGTGGTGGATGATGGCAGTATGAACCTGGAAGGGCCGGTTCTGACGCTGGTTCTGAAATCTGCCGCCTGAGGAGAGTAGAGGGACAAACGGTGTGTGTGGTGTGAGGCGAACATACGTGTGTGTGTGTGTGTGTGTGTGTGTGTGTGTGTGTGTGTGTGTGTGTGTGTGTGTGTGTGTGTGCGTGCGTGCGTGTGTGTGTGTGTGATACACTCTTATCAATCTACGACCTCTCAACCCGAATCCCCGGGTTCACGGTGTACCTCTTAAGATTCTTCTAAGGGAAATGACGGAAAAAAAAGAATGATCTCAGACATCACCGTCGTTCGCCACGGTAACCGTGATCAACCGATCGGCCGGCGTGACGACGGGGGAAGGAAAAGATGGAGCCGGCGTCTTACAGATCTTAACGACGTCGACCCCCCGTCTGCGCGTAACGGCTTTTTAAGTTTACGTCGCCGGTTCAAACAACGCTGGCGTCACCTCGAAGGCTTTCCATGGGGGGGGGGGGGGGGAGAGAGGATATAAGCCGGGGGTATTTGGCTTCGTAACACACTGCGGCGCCTCAGCATGAAATCTTTCATGATTTGCCAGTAGATCAAGCAGCAGGGGGCGCTGGGCCACACGCATCCTCTCCCGTCCCGCCGTCTATTTCATCCCTAATGGAGCTTGAAATTAGGAGATTGGGCCAAAAAACAGAACAATCCTCGTCTTACGAGGCTCGGAGAAACGGACACCGGACCGATCTGTTCTGTTTCCGTTTGCCACCGTTTCCTAGCGCCGGCTCGTAGCCATCTTGGATTTTAGACCGGCTGTTTAGTAGAAGCTCTAATCTCCCCATCCCTGAAAATGTCCAGTCACTTTTAGTCAAGTTAACTGTGTCTATTGTTATTTAGGCTTCGTCCAAACTGTTCAGAGGGTTTATAATAAAACCGTGTCGGGAAGCAGTCGAAGGCACAAACGGCAAGTTCTCCTCTGACATAAGCCATGGATGTACAGTAACTAACCCTCATCAATGCCCACCTTTCCCCTAGCAAGTAGCCTACATCGTAATCCTTACACACGTCACTAAATGTCAAAGTTATTTAAAAGTAAATGTTATTTAAAAAAGTCAAGTCTGAGAGTCGCCTCGGCCTTGACTCTAAAAAACCCAATTTTCAAAGATGAGCCCAAAGTGAACTTTTACTGATGATGTGATGGACGTCACATCATTGGAAAAGCACTTGACTGATCCAAAGTACATTTGCTGATATAAGTTCGTATATTTTGTATTTTCTTTTACTGCGTGCTTGTGGATTTCTCGTAACACTTTTATGCGCCGCGTCACTTCTCATAAAAAATATAAAGAAATAATAAACCACATCCTCATGTTGGTTGTTGTTCAGTTCATCAGTGGCGTGATTTGCATTGCAGATTTGCCTCGGTGAACTCGTCCCAGTTTTAATGAACGCTATTTACATGAGGACTTAATCTGCACTGTTTTAGTGAACAGACCAGTGAGCATGAAGGGTGACTGAGGAGATTATCGGCGGAGATAACAGGAAGGCTGTTGATTTAATCTGCCAACAAAACCTTACCTGCAAGGAAACTAAAGTATGGAGGAACAAACCGGCTCTAAAATAAAATAAAATAAATCAGAGAAATAGTCTATAAGAGACTCCTGCGTGCGGCTCAAGTGTCCCCCGCAGGGGGAAAAAAGAGGGAAATTTACTTTTCCATAAGAGACTCTTCATGTGTGAACGCTAGAGGCGACGGTGGATTCCCTCCAATCGTCCGACTGACATTCAGAGATGCTTGACGTTGACGGATGTGTTTTGCGCGTCAAGACGTTGGTTGAAGTTAGTCGGCAAAGTAACGAGGAGGATGGCGGGGACCATGAATGTGATGGAAGATGGAACGTGATCGTGATGCAACAGGGAGGCCCCGCATTGACACGGCGGTGTCGTCATTGACTGTCTCTGCACTGACATTGTGTGACAAAGCTGTCACCTCGGGCCTGACCTCGTTACCCGGTGCTGACGGCCCCCTTACACACAGACACACACACATGTGTAGGCCCCACCACACACATCAGAGTCCGTACCTCTGGCTCTGTCGCTATCAATGCCTTTACTCCCATGGTGGGCATGGAAAGACCATTTCGACCGGCGAGCCTGTCTGTTAATAGGTTCTG
>PIJE02004301.1:0-2500 GCA_002895965.2 Coryphaenoides rupestris
GTGTGTGTGTGTGTGTGCGTGCGTGTGTGTCGCAATGCGCAGACATACGTTCACCGGGACATTAATATTGTGTTCAGGCGGCAACAGGGTTACATGGCCACGGGTGCGTGTGTGTGTGTGTGTGTGCATCTGTGTGCATCTGTGTGCACGTGTGTGTGTCTGTGTGTGTGTGCGCGTGTGGATGCACAGATGCACGAATAAGGAGGAAAGTTGCAAGTCGCAAACATTTCGGGAACTCAAAATGGGGTCACAGGTTGGGCAGCGTTCTGCTGCAGCAGGCTCTGACATTCATCTGCATAAGTGAACGGCCGATGTGATTTATTAGTCGGCCAGACAGTGGACAACATTGCACATCTGATTGTCGCGAGGCGAGTAAAATATCAAGGCTGTGTTTTTTAAAGGCCAGCGTAATGCTGCCGCCGCCTCTGCCAACCGGCCAAATGAAACCTCCGCCGGTGTTTATCGCCCACAATGTGTATCCCGGCCCCATTGTCTCTGGCAGACAATAGCCAGCGGTGCAGATATATGCACATTCGGCACCGTAAACTTCCATTGTTCATCCCGGCAAAGAAAGAAAAGGGAAAAAAACTGCATTCTAGCCGAGTCACAGAGGCGTCTCGCTGCCTTAGTGTGAGAAATACATCCTCGCGCAATCGCATTCCTTCCCCACAACGTCTGTGTTTAGCGACAAGGCGGCACGGTGCAGGAGGTAAACAAAGCTGATAGTGTTGTGTGGCGGGAACCTGTTCCGAAAAAAGGAATCTAGCTTTCTGTCTTAAACAGGGCCGGCTCGGGGAAGAACATTATTAGGACGGGACCGCAGAAATGTAAAGGCAATGGAATGGAAATGGAAGTCGGTAGTAGTAATCGTTGTCGTCTTGTTTTAATAACGACTATTCTTTTTTTTTTTTTACAAGCGTGATAAGAGAATATTTGCGACAAATTTTTCAACACGATTTGTCAAAAGGTGTTTCATTTCTTATGAATTCATTACGGATTCTGCTTATAGCCCATTAACGTTACGATGGGAAGTGGTAAAGTGTTGGATTTAGCCTTCCCGCCCGCGCTCTCCTAGCCAAACATTCGCTATGTTGTATTTTATACGCTTTAGTAAATGTCAACTTACATTTGCACAACCTTTGACGGAGCGTTTTGGTAAAGGGTTGTTAAAAGCCTGAGGGTTGACCGGCTGAAGCTGTCTTTCGACTGTATTTCACACACACACGGGGGTGGAGGTATGGGCGGGGATCACCTCCATCACAAAAAGGTTTGGGCTAATGAATCAGAAATCCCTTTTCGACGCGCCGACGGAAACTCAGAAGTGTGTGCAGGTTTTCTCTTCCGCATGGATTTACCGTATTCGCTTGTTGTCTACGCGTCCAAACAACACGCGGTCGCCTGCGGTCGAGCCCGTTGATCTCCGCTACACACACACACACGCACACACGCGCGCGCGGTTCACCTCCGCGGCTGACACACGATGCATCCAAGCGAAAAAGCGCGACCTCCCTCGAAGGACCCGGCTTCTCTGCCCACAGATCGCTCCGTCGATGAACTCCCCTCGCCTGTTTGAGCACGAGTGTAATCACTCCTAAAAACCCGGGTCGAGGCGGCGCACGCTTCCTGGTAATGATTACCGGGTGACGTGATGTTCCACCATGTGGGGGGCGCGGGGGGGGGGCGGGGGGGGTGGTGCGGACGTGCGTGTGGAAGCCCCCCGGGGGTCCGGCTTCTTCTGAGGGGCGGAAATGGCCGTCTGGTCTTCGTCAGATGGAGGGGCTCACTCGTAGTCTGCCGTGACGCGTTTGTTCCGTTTGGATTCCTATCGGGTCCACCTGTTCCTGTTGTGGTGGCGTCTAGCTCGGCTGGTAGCTCATGTTACGCTGCCGGGGTTAGGGGTTCGATTCCCTGTCTAGCACAAGTGGTAGAGCGTGCAAGGCATTAATTAAAACTGCCGGGGTTAGGGGTTCGATTCCCTGTCTAGCACAAGTGGTAGAGCGTGCAAGGCATTAATTAAAACTGCCAGGTTTAGGAGTTTGATTCCGTGTCTAGCAGAAGTGGTAGAGCAAGGCATTAACACTGCCAGGGTTAGGGGTTTGATTCCCTGTCTAGCACAACTGGTATGGAGAGGTGTTAACACTGCCGGGTTTAAGGGTTTGATTCCCACTATAGGGGTTACGCAAGCTAGAGGCTATTATATATTATTATATTAGTCTTTGCTTGCAACACAGGCACATATGATAGCATACACAACAAAAATTATCTATTATCAAAAATATAAATTCTGATTTACTTCTGTCTCATTGGAACACTTGAATTAAATTCAAGTCAATTCCTGGGTGGAGCTGGATTTTTGCGGTCCAATCAAAACCCAAAACCAATCGCTATCATGGTGCAAAAAAAATAAAAATAAAAAGCCATGCCAAGGGGGCTAAAAGTGCGCTGAAAGCCCAACGCAACCTCATCAGATTGATAGAGGAGATATTTCCGTGGCGACCAC
>PIJE02004301.1:5000-10000 GCA_002895965.2 Coryphaenoides rupestris
GCGGCTATCAATTAAGAAGAAAAAACTCAACAGTCCCGGGAAGTAGCAGCAAGGGAATTAATGTGTCAACGGCTTTCCTGTTACGGAGAAAATTACACCACAAACAAACAAACAAACAAATAAATAAATAAATAAATGCGCAAAAGTGGCGGGAAATCAGTTTGATTGAACCTGGTTAAATATTTAACCTTTTACGTTACGTCAAATTATTTTCTCAATGTGTTTTATAAATATTTGACTGCTATGTATAAATAGTGTTTCTACATTTTATAAAAGAAAACAGATCTCAATAATATTTGGTATTTATAAAAAAAGGTTTCACAGTTTCAATCATATAATTTAGTCTAAGTGTAAATAGATTAAGCATATAGTCTATATAGGCTTAGGATCTTTGGATAGTTTGAGGAAAGATACATATTTCATTTTATTTTTTTCATAATGTGTTTTTTAGGTTATTTATGAACCCCATTTCTATTAAAGTCAAAAAGTGCTGCACATCAAAACAGGAAAACAATGACAGCAAACAAGGGGTGAAACGAAGAGAAGAACGAGTAGAAACCAATGGATTGAAGGAAAAATAAATAAATGGTAGAATAATCTGACAAAGTGTGTAATTTATGGGTGCCAGGGTGAAATAAGAAAAATAATTGGATGTGAAAATAATTTTGCACCAACAACATGAAACAGGAATGAAAAATCTGACAGAGACAATCCAAGGGGTTTGCCCCGGCTGCATCCTAAACTAACACGCTGTCCTTTTATCTCACCCAAAGTTTTACATGTCATATTTTTATGTTAGTTTATGAGCCTATCGTGTATTCACATTACAGGACAAATATTTGTGCTGCATGCTGATTTTTTCCCCCCTCCTACGTCAATAGTCTGCACTGCCGCCTCACGTATGTGTGGTACAACGCGAGGCGGGGAACTGACAAAGATATGAGCATATATATATATTTATATATATCGACGGTAACACGTTTCACCACGGAGTGTGTTGCGCTGAGTGAGGGCAGAGCGGTTATGAGAGAGAGAGACATAGAGAGAGAGAGAGAGAGAAAGGTCAGTGCACAGGAGCGAGGCTAACATATCATTACACACAGAGAGAGAACGCAACACTCTTTAAAAGGCAGTCTGGGCAAAAAATACAAAATAAATCACACGGCTGTTGTGTCTTTCTTTCGCCGGGCGATGACAAACGCCGATGACAACTCGAGGCGGCTAATCAGTTCCTCGGTTGTATTTAAAAAAACTCATCGACGTGCCAGAGTTGAAAACGCCACGACTGGCAGCAATCAGGAACCCCCCCCCCCGTCCTCCGGACCCCCCGCTCGGCGAGTCCCGGCGAGACCGACAGGAGAGGTCGGAGGGGCTGCTGCACAGACCCCCTGCGGTGTCGCTAGGCCGGTGCCGTGTCCACGCGCTTGTACTACGCCAACGCTGTGCTAACGCTAGCCTAATGCCGATCCGGATACGGGCTAACGCTGTACTAAAGCCGCGCGTGCTAACACTGAGCTAATGCTGTGCATGGCATTCTAACACTAACACTGTGCTGCCGCAGCACGCTAACGCCATGCTAAAGATTGTACTAGCACTGAGCTAACAGTCTGCGCTAATGCTGGATGCTGGTCTCTCTTCCTCTTATTATGATTACCCATGATGCAATGCAGATCTCTGTCAGCGGGACGCAGAGCAGACACAGAGGAGCCTCGGGTGACGAACGCGCCGTTGTAAAACCTCATTTCTCCATGGAAGCAGAGTTTGTGTTACAATTCTTATGTTGGATTAATCCTCAAGCTGCCGTTTGCTGTTCAGACTTTAAGGAGGTACATGGAACACATTTACTGTACGGCATCATAGAAGGACCATGATATGTCAGCAGAAAGTCAGCAGAGCCAGGATGTTCTCGTTTGAAGTTCCCATGCAGGGTACGTCTGTTTTTGTTTTGGGCCCCCCCTGCGTGATTCACTGTTCTCAGAGTACCCCAGGTTGCCAGATATGAGGCTAATTGGTGCACAAAATCAGCGTGCTGCAGCCACGGAAGCAAGCAAATGAACTGGATCAACTGAAGATTGGAATAGATTATACCCGACTGAATAAGTCTCGTCGTCTTTCAGAAAAGCTGCTAAAACATGCTAAACCTTCAGTTTGAAAGACGCAGACAGCTTAATGCCCAGAACAATTTCAAAGGAGATACCGAGTTGGCTCGTTTTCTCCTGAACAGGTCGGCCTAAGTATTGAGCTTCAGCTAACGTTAGCTTGCGTCTGTGCGTTGAGCTAATATTAGCCCGTTATATATACAGAGATGACAGAATATTGCTGGAAAGACGCTAACCAAACCGGTATGCCTGGCTCTGTTTTTGTATCTTTTACACAGAAAGATGCAACATTGCCACATAAATAAGCGTCTGTGTAAAAGGGGCTACTGACGAGTTATACGGTTATAAAGATTTGCAAGCAATACATTTAATTGCAAACGTATACATTAGCTGATCCTTGTTGGTCAGTGTTCTCAATCTGGCAACACGTGAGTTTGCAGTCTGAAGTTGGACTGCAGTACCCACTTTAAACGCTCGGTGTCAGTTAGGTCCTTTAAAAACCCAACAAGAGGCCAACATCCGTGATGAGCGCTCCCGGTGTTTACTGAAATGGAGTGACGAGATGATAAAGTTAGCCGACCTGTAAATCACCAATATGCACGCGTCGTTGTCCATCGGCGTCACAATTAAAGCGTCTGCGGCCTGAGCGCCCACACACACACACACACACACACACACACTGCTCGCCGGTAATGGTGAACAATGACTCCGGTAAACCCAACAACCCAACACACACACACACGCAGACAGCAATCCTCACAGAACTTCCACAGCTTCCCTCCTGGCCTGGCCGCCAGCGTGGAGCTGCTCGACGGCGCTCGGGATTACGTTGCTGAGGAACGTGGTCGTTAAGCTCGCTAAAGCAAGAGGCGTCAGGACACGCAACGCCATCGACATCACAGAGACAGAGAGAGAGAGAGAGAACAGTCATGAGTTGTCAAATGTTGATTTAAATTTAAATTAACATGGGGGGGCTGAACCCTAGTTTAGTGTGCTAACTATGTAGGGGGTCGCAGGTTTGATTCCCACCTGCGTTCCTAATATGCCGTCCTCCTCCATGTCTTTCAACCCACAACTCATCTCTCTCTGTCTCTCTCGCGTGCCACAGTCCTGTCCATGAAAGCCACAAAAAGCCCATTCAGACTTGTGTCCGGGTTTCGAGGAACTGTTTGCCTGTGTGCCGCAAAGACAAAAGCCCATTCAGACTTGTGTCCGGGTTTCGAGGAACTGTTTGCCTGTGTGCCGCAACGATACGGAGATACCAGCTCTGAGACCCCCCTCCACGGCCCTTTAAGCCCCCCACCCCCCGACCCCCAGCTGTGTCACAAGGTTGTCAATGATTCCTAGCTTGCAGCAGTCGGTAATAATTGCAGCCGTCTTTGAGCACCTGGGCCTGCCTGTCTGTCTGTCTGTCTGTCTGTCTGTCTGTCTGCCGTCTGTGCGTCTGTCTGTCTGTCTATCCTGCCTGCCTGTCTGTCTGTCTGTCTACACCAGCCTCACACACACAAAGCATCCTTACAGCGGGCAGTGAGGCAGAACGGCACGTCCACCGCCCGGCGCGGAACACACATACACACGCACAACACACACACACACACACACACACACACACAGTGTTCCGTCCTCACGGAACACAATCATGCAGGTTGTCTTGTCTTGAAGTGACTTAGAGATGTCGCAACCAACAGACACTTGCCCTCCTCTCCTCCTCCTCCTCCTCCTCATTTCTGCAGCCAGAGCTGAACTTTATTCATTCCGTTGAATCCGAGGTGCGGGGGGCGCCCCTCTCTCGTGTCCGGGGCTCGGGGAAGTCGAGAGGAGGCGTGTTGCTGTGGCGTGTATTTTGGGTTTTGCTTGTCTTTGCGTGTCTGTAGGTTATTGTGTGTGTGTGTGTGTGTGTGTGTGAGAGAGAAAGTGTGTGTGTGTGTGTGTCTCCCTGTCTGTTTACCAAGGCTTTGATAAGAGGTCTTGAAGGGTAGGGGTGCTTTGTCCTCCCCCACACTCTCTCTCTCTTCTCTTCTCCCCTCTCCTCCTCCCTTCTGTTCACCTCCCCCCCTCCTCTCCTCTCCTCTCCTCCTCCTCCTCCTCTCTGCTCCTCTCCCCCTCACCTCCTCTCCTTCTCCTCCAGCGAGGAGGCTGTACTCATTAATGTCAGTCAGCATCAGGTTTCAGTAGAGCTGCACTGCTCTCTCTCTTCCTCTCTCCTCTCTCTCTCTCTCTCTCTCTCTCTCTTCTCTCTCTCTCTCTCTCTCTCTCTCTCTCTTCTCTCTCTCTCTCTCTCTCTCTCTCTCTCTCTCTCTCTCTCTCTCTCTCTCTCTCTCTCTCTCTCTCTCTCTCTCTCTCTCTCTACCCCCCCCTCCACATCTCCCACCAAACCTAATTACCCTTCTAGCCATGGCTAAGTGCACAGCAGGGATAGAGGAGGAGAGGACAGAGCGAGGAGGAGAGAGATGGAGGGAGGAGGTGAGGGAGGAGGTGGGGGAGGAGGGCGGGCAAGGTAAGAGCATTGTTGCATGCGTGCACCAGCAGCCATGACCTTGGCGTGCATGTGGATGTGGACCAGGGTTTGTTTGTTGTTTTGGTTTTTTTGGCAAGATGTGCATTTATATTCAACCAGAGATTTCTGGTGCATAAGCACATCATAAAGAAAAAAAATTGAAAAGACAATTCCCCATTTTTTTTCTTATTTCTTTTCCTTCGTTCTTTCATGTGATGGAAACAAAATGGGGGGGCCCTTAAAGCAGTGTGTGTGGGGGTGGGGTGGGGGTGGGGGGGGGGGGAGGAGCAGGGCTTTGTCCGGCCCTTGAACCGGCTCATTCTGCTGGGTTGATTGGTTCTGACCAACACACAAGCGCTCTTCAGTAGGTCTGGGCTGTGGGGCCCCCCGTTTTCCATCATCTG
>PIJE02004301.1:15000-17500 GCA_002895965.2 Coryphaenoides rupestris
ACAACGAATAACCATAGCAGGCATAAAGCAGATAAGGACCTGGCTGATTAGGAATATTTAGACCAGACGAGCGGAGCACAGCACCAACGGGGAATATTCGAGAACAAGCCGACCGCAGAACCGCTTAACAAAAACAAGAACAATCTAGAACTGCAAACCTTGCTGAAACACACCACACACACACACACACACACACACACACACACAAAACCAGAGAAATGTAAGTGTTCTTCCTTCATGGCCCCTAAAACTGTGAAGTATCGTCGGCTTAGTCAACATGGACGTCAGATGATACCAGCACCGCCACGGTGTGGAGTTGAGAAAGGGTTACAGCGCCGTGTTCCACGATGCCCACCACCACCACCACCACCACCACCTCTTCTCCTCCTCCTCTTCTTTTCATTTCCATAACAAGAAGTTGCCTCCCGTAGAGGAAGAGGCAGCGGTCCCATCGGCAATTAAAATCATGCCGGGACACGCTGGCGTCCTGTGACACCTCCGTGAGAAACCGACCAATCAACAGCAAACCGGGGAGCTAGCCCTCTCTCTCTCTCTCTCCCTCTCTCTCTCTCCCTCTCTCCCTCTACCTCTCTCTCCCTTCTACCCTGAACTGTGTTTGCGATGACTCCATGAAAACCAGACGGACGCCGGGCTTGGGTGGCAGCGCGCATCCTGAAAGAAGCCCTCCGTACACGGGAGCGCAACAACAGGCCTCTGAGCTCATCTAGTCACTCTACTTCTTGACACGTTTATCATCTCGAGGCTCAAGGATGCCCACATGTAGGTTTGCTCGTGCGGAGATTGGGTAAGGGAGGGAATCGAACCCGGCACCTTTTATTTTTTCTTTGACGTGTGCTGGCGGCAGAGCACCATTCCGCCGCCACGACTGAGTGCACGGTTGCGGCGGTGTTTCCCGTGCCAGCGTGTGCTTTGTGATCTGAAGTGAACACAGCAGGTATTCCCACGCCGAGACACAAGCACGAGACAGTGTCGTGGCGGCGGAATGGTGTTCTGCCGCCAGCACACGTCAAAGAAAAAATAAAAGGTGCCGGGTTCGATTCCCTCCCTTACCCAATCTCCGCACGAGCAAACCTACATGTGGGCATCCTTGAGCCTTGAGATGATAAACGTGTCAAGAAGTAGAGTGACTAGATGAGCTCAGAGGCCTGTTGTTGTGCTCCCGTGTACGGAGGGCCTTCTTTCAGGATGCGCGCTGCCACCCAAGCCCGCCGTCCGTCTGGTTTTCATGGAGTCATCGCAAACACAGTTCAGGGTAGAAGGGAGAGAGAGAGAGGGAGAGAGAGAGAGAGAGGGCTAGCTCCCCGGTTTGCTGTTGATTGGTCGGTTTCTCACGGAGGTGTCACAGGACGCCAGCGTGTCCCGGCATGATTTTAATTGCCGATGGGACCGCTGCCTCTTCCTCTACGGGAGGCAACTTCTTGTTATGGAAATGAAAAGAAGAGGAGGAGGAGAAGAGGTGATGGTGGTGGTGGTGGTGGTGGTGGTGGTGGTGGGCATCGTGAGAAGACAGCGCTGTAACCCTTTCTCAACTCCACACGCTGGCGGTGCTGGTATCATCTGACGTCCATGTTGACTAAGCCGACGATAACTTCACAGTTTTAGGGGCCATGAAGGCAGAACACTTACATTTCTCTGGTTTTGTGTGTTTGTGTGTGTGTGTGTGTGTGTGTGTGTGTTTCAGCAAGGTTTGCAGTTCTAGATTGTTCTTGTTTTTGTTAAGCGGTTCTGCGGTCGGCTTGTTCTCGAATATTCCCCGTTGGTGCTGTGCTCCGCTCGTCTGGTCTAAATATTCCTAATCAGCCAGGTCCTTATCTGCTTTATGCCTGCTATGGGTTATTCGTTGTATGTCTTGCTCTCTTGTCATTGCTACCTTTTTTTTTTCTTCTTTTTTTTAAAGAAAGTTTTGACAAAGCCCTGTATCACTGTATGAATGTATGCCTGTATCTCTACAGTACATCTCTATATCTCTGCATCTCATACCTTCATACTCTCGCTCTCGCTGCCACTCAGTGTTACGGTTGGGTGGATCGCTGGGAGGATGCCTTTCCATTTGCCGCTCTCTCTCTCCGTCTCTGATATCGGTTGTTTTGACAGGCCGAGTCCCCATGTTTCCTTTCACTGAATTCACAAGGAGATCTTTGCCCTGTGGAGCTATGTAGGTGCCCCCCCCCCCACCCCCACCCCCACAGGAACTAGACCCTATCTTAGAAGCTTCATTAATTTAGCTTCACCTCACCTCACCGATAGATGCTGTTTGGATCAATGTTCTTTGATCCTTTATTTGTCTCATAGAATCATTGTGAGGTACTTACGCCATCAATCATGACGGTATGAAGGTGTTCAATGTAGGTAATGTAGAAAGATCAATTATTGACCAGTTGAGTTGATCTTATTGTACCACAGAAGAGCGAATGATTGTTTTTATTCACACCCACATAGGAAACGTATTCATTGGAGTGTTCATTAAAGCCTCCATTTT
>PIJE02004302.1:0-27366 GCA_002895965.2 Coryphaenoides rupestris
CATTTCGGTAACATGCTGCAGAGCTGTGGGAAAGCTTGGGGGACATAGCAACAGTAACTAGGGGGGGGCGGGACTTGCCGTTTGAATAGGAAAGGTCTATTACGGCAGTTCTGAAGGCAAAAGGGGGTCCAACCTGGTACTAGCAAGGTGTACCTAATAATGTGGCCGGTGAGTGTATGTACACACACATCTAATCACGTTTAACACAACACAGAACATCTGTATGCAAGATAACGCAATGCAATAACCCCACACACTGCTTAACCCAAGACATAGCTAAACCCAAGACATAGCCAAAACCAAGACCTAACTAAACCCCAGACGTGCCTAAAGCCAAGACTTGCCCAAACCCACGACGTAGCTGAATTCAATACTTTCCCAAACCCAAGATCTAGCTAAACCCAAACCCAAGACGTAGCTAAACCCAAGTCTAACCTAAACCCCACATGGGTCCACTACTCTTACACAGGCAGCGCGTGGCATGGCCTCTTTACCTCTGGGTGTTGGTGGACGGGGAGTTCTTGAGCCGGTTGGCGTGCACGGACGGGTTCCCCAGCACCACGGAGCAGGACGTGATCATCTGGTGGGGGCTGCCGGTGTGCGGCAGCGGGGCCTTGGCACGCACATTCCTGGAGCCTGTGCCGACAGGCAGCGGCGGGTTGCCGCCCAGGCCCCCGCCGCCGAGGTTCCCGCCCTTGGCGTCCTCGCGCTCCTTCTTCCCCCGCTCCTTCTTGTTGAAGTGTGTCGCCGCCGTGCCACCTCCAGCTGCAGACGACCGCTCCTCCTGCACCTCCAGCATCCTCCCTACGGCCTCCTCGTCTCTGGGGTGGGGGAGAGTGGTGTCTACGACGTGGGTCCGAATGTGTTTATATAATAAAAAATGTATGTATGTATGTATGTATGTATGTATGTATGTATGTATGTATGTATGTATATGTATATATTACAACAAAAAAACTAGAGCTCCGATCCAAAGAAGACGGGTCAGTGTGTCCGCTAAGTTTCAACAAGGGGGCTTTCAAAGCCCTTCTGCACACTGTGGAGAGAGGAGGAGAAGGAGACACACAGAGGAGGAGGAGGAGGAGAAGGGAGATGATTAGTGAACAGAACAAAACACGCCGTCCACACAAAAGATGGTCGGTGTGTCTGGAGGGGAGGAGGGAGGTGGAAAATAGCAGGGCCGCTAAAACACAACAAGCTAGAAGCAGGGAAGCTAGCTTGGAATGACCTAGCACCTTGTTGCACGGTTCAGTGTGTGCGCGTGTGTCTGTGCATGCATGTGTGTGTGTGTGCCTTTCTGCGTGCAAGCACACACACGTCTGTTGAGTAATTGCATGAGAATCCCGTTTCAAGAGCACAGCACAGCCAGTCAGATTATATTGTCATCCTGAAAATATTTAGCAGTGCCTCCAAAACACTCCAACATTGTAATTGGCTCCAGAGATCCCAGGGGGGAGGGAGGGGAAGAGGGAGGGAAGGGGGGAGGGAGGAGGAGGGAGGATGCCTAACTTCTTCCACAGCAGCAGAAGCTGAGCGGGAAATTGCAGAGAGCAGCTTAGCTCCTCCGAGTCTGAAATCACGCGAGCAGCTAGCATGCTGAGCCACCGCTCTTAAAACTGCCCATTTCCAGAGGAACACCGCGGAGAGCGCAGCACTCGAATGACTAACGCTACCTGGAAGGTTACAGCAAATATATAAACTTTTTTTAGGGGGGTTTATACGTTTCCGGGTGGTTGTCTTGCAGACAAATGCCTTTCCGAATCAGAATCAGCATCAGAAACAGCTTTATTGCCTTCGTTCTTTTCCAAACAAGGAATGTGCTTTTGTGAAATTGGTGCCTAACTTTTCCACATCAAATGACCACTCAGACTTATTTTGACCAGATCAAACCCCATCCTCTGCCCCAAAAAAAAGTGTTCACAATGCTGAACCGAACCGATCTCTTTTGAGGAGGCTCGGTCGATTGAGTCGGACTCGTCAGGTACTGGTGGTGGGAAACAACGAAGACTAACAATGGAACGCATCCCTGAGTCAACCAACCTGTGTCATCATCACAGAAAATGCATAGAACAACAACAGGGCTCTCTGGATGAATGTTATGAGAGAGAGAGAGCTAATCATCTCGTCAAACTGGTAAAACTATGACAATACAAACATTGAGTGTGTGGTTTTGAACATTGTGTGTTGTTCAAGACATGGGTTTGTTGTTCCGTTGGGGACGTTCACACAGATATAACTCCATTTTGGTTTAGGCCTAGCATCAATCCAAACAGCCATGAGTCACCACTGATTACCAGAGGATAACATGGGTCAACATACCAAATGAGGTAAAATACAGCTTCTATGCTTCTAATACTTCTAAACAACATAATATCTAGGGCTGCAGGCTGTCACTAAAAGTGGAACACCCCCTTAGGTGACTGAACAACTCCTCTGGATACCAGCTTTGTTCGTCACAATTAGTCGCCCTAATGCGAGATTAGCTGCACGCACGTTTTCCTGATGACAGATTAGTCAGATGAATTTTCAAGTGACACCTCGTATTCTAACGCGTGATGATGATGAACTCACAGTTTCGGTGTAAAGTGCAGCGAGCTGGGATTCAGCGCCAAAGTAATGATTGTGTGCATGTGGTTGGTGGCTGGCTGGCCTAATTAGTCTCACCTGGCCCTGTTAGGATCTGGGGGGTGGGGCTACAAGCCTGTGGTACATTGGGCAATCAGTGCACCACAGGTTAAGTCAGCCACCAGCACACACACTGGGGAGCCCTAGCATGCTAGCAAGCATGCAACATCTGCGCCATATCATTTTACTTTACCTACAACTTGACAATAAACTGGATTACAAAACCACAACCTGCCGTGTGTCCTTGGAGGTGCCCCAAACTAAAGCCACTTCGGTGGCATTGTAGCACAAGCTATGCTACAATGATTTCTTGAGAATCTTGAGATTACTCAATTTTGCTGCAGGACTTTCTGAAATACCAGTAGCCTACTCTAGGCGGGCATTATCAGTCATTGTCGGGAATATATATCGATATTAAGACTTACTGAGAAAGTGAATAACTGACGGTTCAGTTACAGTGAGATAACAATGTGCCCTGTCTCTCTCTCCAATCCATACGATTAAATATTAAGATTGGGATACCAATCAGAATCAGCTTTATTGCCTTAGTTTTTACAAACAAGGAATGTGCTTTCGTGGAATTGGTGCACAACATTGAACATTAAACAGAAACTAGAAATATATCTATAAATATATATAAAATAAGCAATTAAAAGGTGCAATTTAAAGAAAAGACGTGTGTTAATCTAACGCAGTAGTGTCCATCAGAGGTCGGAGTCAGTGGGGTTAAACGTTAATATAATGTGTAGTGTCCATAGGGGGTGCGGATCAGTGGGGGTCCCCCAATCCACCATCAGCTAAACCAAAGTGCGTATTTTGGGGGGAAGAGAGGAGGAGGAGGGGTATGACAGCAAACAAGAGAGCTGAGTCGCAGCAAATAATCACCTCACCTATAGCCTAGCCTACCGATGTGAGTCCCGGTAGGCACCCAAATCTCACATACTCGAAAAAAGACTCGATTGAAGTGCGATTCTGGGCTTCTGCGCAACATACAGCACATCAATGAGCCGTCTAATCCAACGCAATACAATCCGATGAAAGTATTGCGCACGCACACACCCCCCCCCTTCCGCCCTGCTGCTGCTGTAAAGGGCCTGCTGATGTTTTAGCCTTATTTATGCAAATCCCATTTTGCAGCTCAGCCACAGACCTCTCTCTCTTTCCTCCTCGTCCTCCTCCGTCTGCTTGGCCTCCATCTCAAGAAAATTCTTTAAGACCTTATGGATGACCGAAATCAAACAGGAATTTCAACAGAGTCCGTTCAGGATTGAGCTCGTTTGCAATGTGACGCTCGGGGATCTCGCAGAAGGTCGACATGCCGTGTTTAAAAGTAGCGATTTGTTCTTCCGATTTGTTTCAATGAAAAAATAAAGATAAAAGCGTGAATGTGAAAATGTATGAATCACCTTTTTAACGACTGGATGCTCAGGGTTCCTGAGAGACTATATTTCGTAAAGTCGTAAAGTGCGGTGCGAAAGCTAATGTAATAAACGCATGCAATAAATCCCCAAAAACTCGATAAATCGAATGCAGGGCTGAAACCTCAATGAGTAATTAATTTAATGTTTTGTTTGCGATAAGTTTCCAACAATGTACAAATATCGTTCGTCCAAGTCCAAGTTTAACCAGAGCTAGCCACACTGTTTCAACTCGCTTTTTGTTGTTGTACAGGGAGGGGGATACACTTCTAAACAGCGGTTTTAACGTTATAACCACTTGGGACATTCGCTAATGTGAGACGTATCCGGTTTAATTGCATTTTAGTTAGTTGCTAGTTGAGGGCAGGGTACTCTGCAATTCCCTTATTGTGTAGAAATATTGACCAAATGATGGCTCTGTAGAGGAGTGTTGCTGCCTGATGGCTTCGCTCGGAAGCCCCGTCTCCTGGACAGGTAGACACCGCGAGACACATGAGACTCAGACCTAGGGTTGGGTATCGTTTAGATTTTTCCGATACCGGTGCCAAAACGATACCGGTTCCTAAACGGTGCCTGAACCGATACCTTCTTTAAAATAAAGAGCAATAACGTTAAAGAATGTCTTTTTTTTCATTGCTAAGGCAAAACCATTGAACAATATATTAACTCTTAAAGTAACACTGTTTAAATTAGAATTACAATTAAATACAAAACACTATTAAACATTACTAATAAATATTAAATTAACAATATCAACAAATAACAATTTAACAATAAATAAGTTACAGTACTACTACTAATAATAAATAACAGCAAACAAAGCAAGTGAAAACTACTCTACACGACTCTGCATATTCTACATCCACCTGTGCACACAATCAACAATTCTTCGATGAAAACCCGCTAAACACGATCAAAACCCGCTAAACACGATCAGAACCCGCTAAACACGATCAAAACCCGCTAAACACGATCAGAACCCGATAAACACAATGTAAACAAGCTTGAATCCTCAGTCTCCTCCTGCCACTCCTCCTACAACTCCTTTGCGCAACTCTTCCGCGCAACCCTTCGGGTTTACCGTAATACCCCTATATGGTTGGAAAGCGCAGCTTCTCTGCTTTCAGAAACCATTGTAATTTCTTCGATCGCACAAACAGTCTAGGAGTTACGGTAGTTTGAAAAAAGCGAGTAATGGGAGCGCCGGCGCTGCCTTCGGTCGTGGCACCGAAATGAGGCACCGAAATATGCGTTTTGATTCGGTACGGTAGGTACCGGTCGTACGGGAACCGGTGCCATAGTGGTACCGGGTTTCGGTACCCATCCCTACTCAGACCGTCTCCTGGGCAGGTAGACCCCGCTAGACACATGAGACTCCTACCGTCTCCTGGGCAGGTAGACACCCAAATCGCTGTAATTCGGAGCGTGAATATCTATTTAACTTACTAAAGAACTAATTTCTAAATACATAAACGAGGTGTGTGATTCATTCAATACATCACCACAGTAGCCCTATGGAGCTATAATTCTCACTTCGAGTTTTGAAGTCGGGGAGTTTGTGACGAGCAGTCATTAATGTAAAACGTATCATGGGGGGGAGCTACCCAGACCAGTAACAAACGTGCTCGAACAAACCAGTTTTAGTCTCAACAACAATATGCAATGGCAACAGATTTATTTTGGACGATTTAATTATAGCCTATATGTAGCTTCAAAACTTTGCCAAAATACATAGAGAATATAAAATTTCTTTTTAAAGATGTCAGAAAAATGATGACAAAACAAGTTTCCCTTACAATATTTTTGGAATTGTTTATGGTTTGCATGACCTAAATGTAATCCCATAACCCAATATTCCTCGGTCGGCTTTGCCCAAGAAACACAGGTCTTGACGTAAAAGATAAAAGGTGAAACGAAGGACAAACTCCCTGCTTCAACTTTCGTCTTAATTGCCCTGTGAGAAGAAGTTCACCCACGGTTAGACAGCTGGGAGAACAAGTAATCTTGCCCCGACCAGTTCCTACTGCATACCTGGTGCCTGGTATGTGCGGAGCTCGCCTGCCTCACCTGACGCAAGCAGAGATGAAGAGGAGGCCCCTGTCCGGCCCGGGCCACGCCCACCAGGTCACATGACACAGAGGGACGACCCGAGAGCGTGACTGACTACCGAGGTCATGTCTCGTCGGGGTCACAGCCGTGCGATCGGCCCCCGCTGATCGCACGCACGCACACGGTTTGCACAGCTGAGTCACCAGTGACACAGCTGCTGATGTCGCCTGGGCACCGTGCCATGCGTGGAGGCTAGCCCTGGCAGAGAGAGACTGGCTCCCAGAAGCCCCCGGCACGCACACACGCACGCACGTCTCCCTCTTCAAGAGAGCGTGTGTGTGTGTGGGTGTGACTCGTTAACACAGATCCACAGGGAACAAGTGCTCCATTATCTCCCGCCGGCTGCTGCTTCTTCATCATCACTGTAAGGCTGACGGCGAGCAGCGCACACGCAGAAACACACACACGCGCACACACACACAGGTAGTGTGAACAAACAAGTCTGACTACCAACAACTGAAAGACAATTCTATTTTTGGTCAATTTTAGCTAGTCTCGTCCAAAATAACCAGCCGTTAGAATATTTACTTCTAAACCCTAACCCCCCACCCCCTCTTCTAACCATGCTCGTTCAGCCATGACCTCATAACCCTCCACACCCCCCCACCCCGCGACCCCCGCTTCCATCTCTACAGTCCCTCCCACACTCCATGCTGCATGCTGTGAGGAGACATCTCCCTGAGGCATTGTGGGAAATCCCAGCAGGCCGCCAGCAGGGTCCTCCGGGGGGTGGGTGGGGGGGCGGGGCACTGACCATCGAGGTGAAGCGGAGATGATGATGATGACTCCACTTGGGTTCGGTCAAGTGGCCCTACTTGGAAGAGGCGTCTCCTTGAGGAATATTGGGACACTTACTTGCCTTGACTAGAGTTGTAAAAGCCTGGCGTTAAAACATCCTGCATCAGCGTTTGAGGTGCTAGCGAGTCAATATGAAGCCACGCCACGCTGTGCATCTCAGCACAATGGTGGCCTGTGCACGTTTTAAATTTAAAATAAAATCGCACCCGAGCCACCAACAGCCTCCAGCTCCAGCTCCACAGACAGACATGGAGTTATTCTGGAGAGAACTCAAAAGAGGACCGGACAGGAGGCAGAAGGCATTCAGACGATTTCCATACAATGTAAATAGTAGAAATGTATGCAAAAGCCAGCGGCCCCACACTGGCCCAAGTGCACTCAATGCAGCTTTAATTGTCTGCTGTTGCCGCCGTCACAGAACAGAACAGGAGAGACACCGCAGAAAACTGAACTAAAAGAAAAAATAAAACCATTGGTGCACAACACTGTCCCTAAATTACCCCCCGTTTATACTGGTGGTGTGTCATTCACAAGGAATTTTAAACACTGGCCAAAAAAAAAACCTGCCCAATTAAATACATGGACAAAAACAGATACTCTCTCTGCCACGCACACACACACGCACGCACGCACGCACGCACGTACACGTACACGTACACGTACGTCTTGTTTAGTGCCAAAGAATCCAAGAGCAACCTAGAGGCTACCAAAAACTTTCTATCGTGAGACACGATGAATGGACTTTCAGTCCTGTCCCCCTTCCTGTTCACAATCTACACCTCAGACTTCAGATACAGCTCACAGTCCTGCCACCTGCAGAAGTTTTCGGATGACTCTGCCATTGTGGGCTGTATCAGAAAGGGGCAGGAATCTGAGTACAGGAGTGGACAGTTTCGTGGTGTGGACTAAATCACCTGCAACTCAACATCTCTAAGACTAAGGAGTTGGTTGATTTCAGGAAGCAACCGACTCACCCGAAACCGGTCAGCATCAGGGGGACCGAGGTGGACATTGTCGAGGAATATAAGTACCTGGGTGTTCACATAGACAATAAAATGGACTGGACTAAAAACACAGAGGCCCTGTATCAGAAAGGTCAGCGTCGCCTGTATTTCCTACGGAGACTCAGATCTTTCAACGTCTGCAAAACCATGCTGCAGATGTTCCATCACTCTGTGGTGGCCAGCGTCATCTTCTACGCTGTTGTGTGCTGGGGCAGCAGGGTGAAGGCAGCCGACGCCAACAGACTCAATAAGCTCGTCAGGAAAGCGGGTTCTGTCCTGGGAGTGGAACTGGAGTCTTTGGTGGAGGTCTCAGAGGAGGATGCTGAGTAAACTACTCAGTATTATGGACAACGCCTCCCATCCCCTGCACGCCACACTGGAGTCATACCAGAGCACCTTCAGCCGTAAACTGAGATTACCGAGGTGCACCACAGAACACCACAGGAGGTCCTTTCTGCCTGTGGCCATCAAACTCTATAACTCCTCCCTATAACTCCCCCCTACAAGACAATGAACACAGCAATATAATGTGCTCAACATCATGTGCACTTTCCTCAGTATTACTTGCAATATTAATATTACTGTCCAACATCATGTGCAATACTCTAATGTGCTATATTATTATTATTATCATCATGTTGTCTATAAATATTATCTATAACACTACCTCTCATCTCCTCTCATCATCATGTGCAATATTCTTAATGTCATGTCCAATAATATTACACTTCAATTATGCCACTTCAATTAATTGTTTTCGCCGTCGGAATGTCTTATCTTGCCTACATATTTGTATATTTTAACTGTACATTTGTAAATCCGTTAGTATATTTGTATTATTCTGTTGTTTTCCATATTGTTTATTGTACTGTATTGCTATGCAACCTGGCACAAGAATTTCCTTCGGGATTAATAAAGTTCTATTCTAACCGTGGCGTGATTAAGGTCTGTTACAAATAAAAGGTGACTTGACTTTGAATCCAGGTACACAGGACAACAACAAACAACGCATCTCTGAAAGGAACCTATGCTGCTCGCGTATAATTAACTGTAACTAATCGCGCAAAAACGGATTGTGATTCCTGGTTGTTGTGGCTGCCTATGATCCGCCCAACGCCCAAAGTAGAGGGAAGCTACGTTTCAGTTTGTTCGCAGTTAGCAACCCCGACGCTACCTTTACTGGAATAATGGCGGCGACCGTGAACCTTATCCGCCTTGAATTACGAGGAACACTTTGTCTTTGTCTGTTCACCTCTTCAGCTCTTTGAACAAAAACAACAATAAATGGAATTTACATCATCAACGATATCTATTGCAGTGCTGCGCAGCCCTACAGTGCGATTATTTAATTCCATTCCCCGGCAAGTTGTCTGGACTCGACACACGAGCGGCAGAGGGAGATGGAAAGAGCCCATGGTCCAAAACCCAAAGGAAGGTATTTCCATGCAGAACCAGAACCTGACGTAGCTTAACCAAACCCCCGTACGGGTGTGACTGATTATTGGTAATTGCCAGCACATGTTGAGAGTAACTTTAGGAGCTGGGTGTGTTAAAACTCATACTTAACAATGCTCCATCACACGACCCCTGTTGGATGTTGTGGCTAAATGCTACAGCTCTATTCTAGGCTAGCAGGCTAGGACAGTGTCCAACAGAGGGGGGCCTTTCCATCGCCCGGTGACGCGGGCCCACGGGGTTCCAAATCGAGAAAAGCTCAAGGAAGCTTCGCTTGAAAGGATATAGCCTAACTTGGGCCAGCAGGAGCTGCCCACCTCGCCATAACTGTCAAAGAGGTATATGGGGGTGGAGGGACGGGTACATTCTTTTCGCATTGCGAAATGAAGTGGATTCAAACGAAGAATAGCAAGGAAAGCAGAATCTCCCCCCCCTCTCTCTTTCTCTCTAAATGTAGGTTCTATAATACAGGGTACGGTTCAGACTGTAGACTGGCAAGAAGCATTATTTAAACATTATTTCACCATGTTAGTGGTTCGCAGGCATTATGCAGACGAAAGCCTTTGGCACATTAAAAAAATGGGCACCTCGAAATATTAGAAATATAGATGACAACTCAAAGCAAATCAAAGCCAGGAGACATGTTCAACCAATCCTCCGATTGAGAAAAAAACCCATCTTTGGCCATCGTTGTCATCGATATCCACGTCCGCTTTTCTGGTTAGCACCCTCTCTGGATTAGATAGGAGCGCAGGTGAGACGACGTTACCTTTTGGTTGCAATTCCCTCCATGGAGGGTCGTACTCATGAAAATATAAGAGGCTGTCTGATCGTATTTAATGTCGGGTCATGCCTGGGTCATCCTTTGTTTGGTCATGTCTTTGGTTTCACACAACAACCAACGTTTGTCAAGTATGAGCAACTTTGTCAATAAAATCGGAATCGTTACATTTTTCATAGTGTGTTGTTCTTTTGCGTGTGCTCATCATCGCCACCTAGAGTTGGCGGACTAACACGCCACTGGGACGGTACATTCACACAGGCACCAATTAAGTCAATTCTAGTTCTTTCCAGACAGTTGGCTAGCTAGCAGTCACAAAATTGGACACCCTTTTTATACAGTATAGCTTTTTAAATAGTTTAATCGTTTTTTTTGGCCCACCAACTTTAGGTGGTGATAATGAGCACACGCAGGTGTAAAAGAAAAAGAAAAAATGTCATGCTTCACAGTTGGTCATACATGACAAACGTTTTTTTTTGGTAAACCAAATGCATGCTGATACAAAGAGAATGACCCAAGCTGTTCATAGAGGTGCAATATTGGTACGTTTAGCACAATTTGATAGATAGTCAGATATAAGACATGACATGACATTTTAATGAATAGGGCACACCATGGACGGAATTGCAAGAAGATCCTCATCGACGCTTGCAGCTAGCGCATACTGATAAGTCATGAAGGGGCAGCAGTGGCTCAGGAGGCAACTAGAAGGTTGCCGGTTCCAATGTGTGCATGTGAAGTGATATTGTAAAACGCTTCGGTTAAAAGGGCAATATAAATGCAATCTATTTACCATTTATAAGTAATAAACGAAGCAGAGGGCACTCACAGTCCAAACTCACAGCACACAAAGAACAAGAACCTCTTCTCTTCAGCAAACGAAAACTAGCTGCTAGCTAACTGCTCTAATCCCCGGCAAACCCCACTAGGCTCACCTGAAGGTCTTTCTCCTTACAATGGTGGACATTAGTCTGGGTCGGACACATCGACAAAGATCCACCATGAAAAAGAGAGGTGTGATATTACTTATTTAGGTTATGCTAGATGTTTCTTCTGCATCCTGGGTTTTTAGCAGACAAGTTCTTGTTGTGTTGTTCTATCGAGTCGGGTCCCGACTAGGGTTGCTCAAAATTCCCAAATCGGACCCTTTTTAAATCCCGGGATTATAGAGTCCCCTCCCGGGAAATCCCGGGATTCCCGTAGAAACCGGAAGTGCCTTTTAATACTCATTTAATGCTAGGCCTATATAAATAAATGCAACAGAACAACGCTATTTTATCGAATACAAATGTTTTATTTCTATGAAGAACATGCAGCAATTCTGTTGAAATTCTCATGAAGGAAAAAACCAAAACTATCTTCGTTACATTCTGTAGCGGCCAGGAGGGGGCGGGGCCACCACATGGCCGCGCAGATGACGTGGGGGGCCGGAGGGATTATGAGGAATGTTATGTATGGGAAATGTATTATGGGAAAGCACATGGGCGTAGAATTTAGTGGGGATGCTGGGGACATGTCCCCACCAATATCCCCCCCCTCCCGGATCAGAACCGCAAATTAACGGAGCAACCCCCCTCATCAGAACCGCGAATTAACGGAGCAACCCCCCCATCAGAACCGCGAATTAACGGAGCAAACCCCCCCCGCATCAGAACCGCGAATTAACGGAGCAACCCCGCCCCCCTCATCAGAACCCGCGAATTAACGGAGCAATCCCCCCCCCTCATCAGAACCGCAAATTAACGGAGCAATCCCCCCCCCTCATCAGAACCGCGAATTAACGGAGCAAACTCCCCCATCAGAACCGCAAATTAACGGAGCAACCCCGCCCCCCCTCATCAGAACCGCAAATTAACGGAGCAAACTCCCCCATCAGAACCGCAAATTAACGGAGAAACCCCGCCCCCCCTCATCAGAACCGCGAATTAACGGAGCAATCCCCGCCCCCTCATCAGAACCGCGAATTAACGGAGCAATCCCCCCCCCTCATCAGAACCGGCGAATTAACGGAGCAAACTCCCCCATCAGAACCGCAAATTAACGGAGCAACCCCGCCCCCCCTCATCAGAACCGCAAATTAACGGAGCAAACTCCCCCATCAGAACCGCAAATTAACGGAGAAACCCCGCCCCCCCTCATCAGAACCCGCGAATTAACGGAGCAATCCCCGCCCCCTCATCAGAACCGCGAATTAACGGAGCAATCCCCCCCCCTCATCAGAACCGCGAATTAACGGAGCAAACTCCCCCATCAGAACCGCAAATTAACGGAGCAACCCCCCCCCCCCTCATCAGAACTGCGAATTAACGGAGAACCCCCCCCCCCCTCATCAGAACCGCGAATTAACGGAGCAAACCCCTCTCATCAGAATGACGAATTAACGGATTAATGTCCAAAATAACAATCAGTCCTTGGGAAAGCACAATAAAAGGTGGGTGGTGAAACTCTGGGTGGTGTCTGGGCCACAGAGCAACAATACAACTACACTCCGCGTCTCATCTCTTCAGCTCCTCCGTGGCGTTCGCGACAATTCGTTACATCGCAAGTGATTATTTTTAGACCTTCTACAGGTAGTTCGTATGCCTGCCTATCTAAACAAGAAAATAATCATATTTGCACAATATATTGAGTATGTATTATTAGTTTAGGCTACTATTAATGCAACATAGTTATAAAAAGTTAACAAATACCCCCTCCAAAAAAAAAAATATATATACCGGGACCCGTTGCTAATTCCCGGTACTAAAGGGACTGAAGATTTCCCGGGAATCCCGCAATCCCGGGATCCCGGCGAGCAACCCTAGTCCCGACTCGATAGGGGCCAGGGAAGAACAGAACAGTTTGGTTCCAAGCCCAAAGAAGGAGACCCACAATGTTTTGAAAGTCTAACTATAATCAAATAATCATCCCCCTCAACTCCCTCTTGGACTTCTTCCATTGCTGAATATTAACCACCGACAATCCCACTGGTGAACCAGGAAGACCTGGACATCTCAGTTCATTTTATAGTTACTTTCCTTTCCGTTCCATTGTGCCAAGAGGACGGTTCAAAGTAAGCACCATGTTATGTTACCGAGACACACAACATACAAACTTTTTTTACCTGCTGATATATTTGTGCGGCAAGTTACGACTGAAATGCGTGAGTGTGTGTTTATATATTTACATGTTTTTTTGTAGGTCTTTACTCTTTACGTGACTTTCTCTGAGCCTCTAAAGTGATGCAGATGCAAAATAGTCCTTTTCCCTGTGCCATGGAAGAATAGCATAGAAGAATAGAAGAGTGCCGACGTGGAGCTGGGGTTACCTTAGAAGCCCCCCTGCCCATTTAGCAGGGCCGCATGCGAGAGGAGAACCAGGCCTCGGATCCCCCTGGGTACCGGTTGTCCACTCTTCTCTCCTCTATGCCCAGACAGCCGCAGAGGCTGCACAGAGGCCCTTGCCCACAGCACCTGGTGGAAGAGAGGCGGGGAGGGGGGGGGGGGGGGGGGGGGGGAGAGAACGTAATTCGTCCCGTGACACACACACACAAACATGTGCTAGCAAGGAAAAGCACTCAAAGGGTCTTAAACACATGCACGCTGCTCCGGACATATCTTTGGGGAACACGGTTCCTCGCCCAGACACTGATTTCCAACTCGCCTCTCTGTACAGTTGTGACCAAATGACCAAATAACGTGAAATGAAGTAATAACAAACATACATTTATTCTTGAGACAAAAAATATTAAACGCTGAAGGATCACACCGCTCAACAGGCTGTCATGGCAATTGGAGCGTCTGAGCCCCGAAAAAAGTTTACAGAGCTTATAAAGGATGAGTGCCTAGGAGTCCGTCACAGATCAGGGATCCGACCTTGACTGGTATCATGGTGTGCTCACAGTGCAGGATTAATACATCAAGGTTTTGCAGTTGCTTGAGCAATATTATATGACAGTTGAGCAAAACAGTATGGCAGTAATTTTCTATTACAACAGGGAGGTCGAGTGTATGATACAACACTCCAGAAGTGTTGTTGTTGTCCCCCAAAGGGAAACTGGGATGGTAAACACTGTTCTGTTCAATTTCAGGTATTTCGGGTACATTTAAAAATCCACGATGATAGGTGGTGGGCTAATAACAGAATAGAAATGAATCTGACTGGAGTGTCTAGGTTGGGACAGTACATTGGGACATTTCAATATGCTTCCCAAGGTCCACTGCTAATTGATAAGAAGTTGCAGAGCTAAAGAGGACAACTCATGGGGTTTCATATTTATTTACAGCACAAATGCACTGGAGTAGTTAGAGGTAGTTTAAGTGTAAGTTTAAGGCTGACTAAAAGACTACATCCAAAAAGAGTTCGGCTCTAGCCACATGCAGCTGCAGAACTCAATATTTAGGTTGTTCCTCATGAAAACCACATTGGCCCAATACAGAAATAGACACGATACGTTGAACTAAAGAAAAAAGCTGAAATACGCTTCATTAAAAGATGCCTTCTCTCTACTCCTGAGAGGAAACCTATTATAGCAACACTAAACTTTGTTAGGAGGAACCCACAAGCAAGATCCGTACACGAAAGTAGTGGAGAAAAATTAAACTCAAACAAAACACCCAAGACATTCCAGAATACGAGATATAAGGAGCAGAAATTGAAGATTTTTCCCTGAAATCTCAGCGCCTCACTGCGGGACAAAGTCTTCACTTCTGGCGCTCCGGGGAAACTTTTTTTCCTTCCTTCCTTCCCTTCCTAAAAGAAGTTGTTCCAGCTTCTCCGAGGCTTGGGGGGGGGAGCAGAGGAGAGGGGGGGGGAGCAGGGGGGAGCAGAGGAGAGGGAAGGGAGGACTTCGGCACAGTTCACATTCATGGAGCATCGGCGCCTCGCACAAACAAAGTCTTCCCCGAAGAGGGAGCCCTCACGGCGGCGGCGGCCTCCCCCCCACCTCGCAAGATCCACGTACGACGTTCGCCCCGCAGTTACACAGTATATTCATAATCATAACAAATCATGATACGTTTTAGGCTTTGTCTAATAAAAAAATGGCCCCTCCCCACGCCAAAAAACGCCGTACATTTAGCATACATGTCCAAGTTGTGCTGCTGGCACCGCCGGTAACAATGCAGCCCAACAATTACAATCGCCTCCGATATTTCGCTCGGCTGGCCGACAAGCAGAGACCTGTAGTAGTAATAATTATTATAATAATCCGATTCTGCTATGCGTTTATTATGATAAAAAAAAACATGCGAGACGCTTGAAATGAGATGTGAAGTGAAAAGGGGGGGAATACAACATACAATACCAACGGCCTCTTTAAATCTTGGAGAACAGGGAGCATGCTGCTGCATCAGATCCCCCGTTAGCACGGGTATAAACGGGTAAATCCTCCCGTGTATTCATATTTCTACTCCATTCTGGATCATATCCCCTCCCCCAAAAAACAATATCATTGCATTGTGGTTGCAAAACGAGAAACGAGCTCGCTGTGTGTGCCAGGCCAGAGGTCTGGGTAGGTTTTCTGCTGTTGGAGGCAGAGGAGACCGGAGCGGAGTGAGCCGTTCCCCGGGAGGAGGACCCGTGTGTGCGGCCAGAAGGAGGAGGCGGACACTTTCTCTCAACGAACACTTACCTGGGAAAATGTGTTTTTTTACGTCCTGCGAACAACCGAGGCTCTATGTGGGCGTCATCATCCTCATCAAATCACAACATGATCACGGCAACATTGTAAAATAGGAGAAAATATGTCCATGTGTGTGTACATCTCCCCCCTCTTCGCCAGAGCTTCCAGTGGTCCTACTCCATTACATTACACATCCCACAGTCGAGGTTTCCTGTCGTCGTCGTCGTAGTCTCCCCCCCGCGCGTTCCGGCGCGTTGGTTTCGCCCGGATTCTAAATCGCGATTCTAGATCAGGTCTACTCCACAGTGCGCCCCAGTGTTGTTGTGAGAACGTTGCTCCCGTCGGACGAGAGAGGCTCAAATAAATAAAAAATACATGTCCACCTACCATTACACCACCGTGCACATGGTAAAAAATAAATAAATAAAATAATAATAACAATAATTGACGTTTAATCAGAGAGTCATTGTGTACGAGTACGGCTATGCTCTCGCGCACAATACACACGGAGGAGTTGGTTTCAGGGCCTCCCAAGTTTGTTCACATCCCCCCCGTTTATATTATTCACCTAATCAATTCGGTTGTGCAAGGTAATAGGCTATAGCATTATATTAATGGACACTAAAAATAAATGTATGCAACGTAACTCAGAAATGCACACACTCACACACAGCAGGTCCCCGAGTATGCCACTTAAATAACAATCCATTCAAGCCGCAGTTGTCATGATTATATTTGGGTTGGATTTGAAATGTGTCTTGATTAAATATTGAGGAGGACCACTCTCACATTGCATGTTCTCAGTGTTTCGCTCTCTTCCTCTGACACTGTCCTCCCTGATAAATGTGTGTGTGTTTGTGTACACATGCCCAGTGCATGTGCATGTGTGCTGAGGTGTGCATTTTTTAGATAATCTTATCAAGTTACATCCATCTCCGTGTGTGTGAGTGAGTATGTGTGTGTGTGTGTGTGTGTGTGTGTGTGGATGCGTGTGTGTGTGTCTCTCTGTGTTGGGGGGGTAGTGTGGGATGTTTGTGGTGCATACAAACATACATATGTACAAACACGCACACACACACACACATGCATGTATTTCATGCATGTGTGCTGCATGCTGTGTTTCCAAGTAACAGCTTTATGATACAGTACATGATGCATCGCTTTTTCTGTTTGTCTTTCCACCTTTATTTCTATCTTTCTTTCATTCTGTTTTTCTTTGTCTGTCTTGCTCTCTCTCTTGCAGGTCCTGCTGCTGTAGTTACGGTACATTTCCCAAGTCCAGACCATCTGCTGTTGTGTTTCTCGTACGACGTGGATGCAGCATCACTGGACTAGTCCTGCTGCATCCTGGTGACTTCTGACAAACAGACGACACACACGACGGTCCGTGGGACGTGTTTGTGCGTGCTGGTGGAGATCATTGACAGACTGTAAAGCTTTCTCTCTCTGTCTGTCTGCCTGTCTCTCTCTTTCCGTCCGTCAGTCTCTCTCTCTCTGTCTGTCTGTCTCGCTCGCTCTCTCTGTCTGTCTCTGTCTCTCTCTCTCTCTCTCTCTCTCAGTCTCTCTCTCCTCTCTGTCTGTCTGTCTGTCTCTCTCGCTTGTCTCTCTTTCTCTGTCTCTCTGTATCTCTCTCCCTCTGTCTCTGTCTCTTCTCTCTCTCTGTCCTCTCTCTGTCTCTCTCTGTCTCTCTCCCTCTCTGTCTCTCTCCTCCTCCTCCCTCTCTCTTTTCTCTCCCTCTCTCTCTCCCCCCTCTCTACCCCCCTCTCTCTCTCCCTTGCTGTCTCTCTCAGTCTCCCTCCCTTGGTGTGTACAGTGTGGGTCTGTGTGTGTGTGTGTGTGTGTGTGTGTGTGTGTGTGTGTGTGTGTGTGCGTGTGTGTGTGAGAGCTGAGAGCCATACTGGAGTAACAGAGGGCTGGCAGAGCTCCCAGACTGGGTTGCATTAAACATGAACACGAGCGGGGCTCTTCAGGTTGGTTCTGTCATCACGGTTCTCCGGCAGGACAGGCTTAAAATACATCGGCAGCAGGAGACGGAAAAAAAATAAATTATAAAAAAAAACGCCCAGACATTGGTTTTGCATGTTGGGAGAAAAATATGTAATTAAATATTTGCAGCACTGTGTGGCTGGCTGTCTCCGTGAATGTGAATGTATGTATGTATGTGTGTGTGAATGGGTGTTAAGTTCTGTGTATATGTGTATGTATATGTGTGTGTGTGCGGGTTGTTTGCTGTCCCCGCCAGCTGCGCGTCTTGCCTTTTTCCCGGCAGCAAAGTGTGTGTAAACACCAAGGGGCAACACTCGGTGCTGAAAAATGAAGCCAATGCGGAAGTGCCTGCAATTCGTTGACTGGCCGCTTGAGGCTGGTAGCAGAAGCGAGTCAATCACCATAGACTCCCATGTTAAAATGTCGAACTTTACAGCAGAAAATAAACTGTTTACAGCCTGGTCCCACAACATGTTCTGGTCTCTGTATTTAGGTACTTCGCCCATGACAACAGAAAGGGTGGTGAATTTTGATGTCAATTAGGGGGTTGTTTAGGCTAGCTGTGGTTAGCTCCCGGCTAGCTCTCATCGCCACCTCAGCTCGACCGTGTTGCTCCAGCCAAGGATTATAAGCTTCGTTTTTTTCGGTGAGTTACATCGATTTTCAGAATAGTTTAAGGTTATTGTAATCCAGCTCTTTGTGGATACACCATTGACTATTTTTAACTGACATAACTATTGTTTATGTCATTATTTGTTATTATTTGTTTTACTTGAAACTTGAAATTGATTTGATGTTTGTTACACATATTTATATGAATTTAATGCTAGGCCTATATAAATAAATGCAACAGAACAACGCTATTTTATCGAATACAAATGTTTTATTTCTATGAAGAACATGCAGCAATTCTGTTGAAATTCTCATGAAGAAAAAAACCAAAACTATCTTCGTTACATTCTGTAGCGGCCAGGGGGGCGGGGCCACCACATGGCCGCGCAGATGACGTGGGGGGCCGGAGGGATTATGAGGAATGTTATGTATGGGAAATGTATTATGGGAAAGCACATGGGCGTAGAATTTAGTGGGGACGCTGGGGACATGTCCCCACCAATATCCACCCCCCCCCCCCATCAGAACCGCAAATTAACGGAGCAACCCCCCCTCATCAGAACCGCGAATTAACGGAGCAACCCCCCCATCAGAACCGCGAATTAACGGAGCACCCCCCCCCATCAGAACCGCGAATTAACGGAGCACCCCCCCCCTCATCAGAACCGCGAATTAACGGAGCAATCCCCCCCCCCTCATCAGAACCGCGAATTAACGGAGCAAAAACGTAATTCGTCCCGTGACACACACACACAAACATGTGCATAGCAAGGAAAAGCACTCAAAGGGTCTTAAACACATGCACGCTGCTCCGGACATATCTTTGGGGAACACGGTTCCTCGCCCAGACACTGATTTCCAACTCGCCTCTCTGTACAGTTGTGACCAAATGACCAAATAACGTGAAATGAAGTAATAACAAACATACATTTATTCTTGAGACAAAAAATATTAAACGCTGAAGGATCACACCGCTCAACAGGCTGTCATGGCAATTGGAGCGTCTGAGCCCCGAAAAAAGTTTACAGAGCTTATAAAGGATGAGTGCCTAGGAGTCCGTCACAGATCAGGGATCCGACCTTGACTGGTATCATGGTGTGCTCACAGTGCAGGATTAATACATCAAGGTTTTGCAGTTGCTTGAGCAATATTATATGACAGTTGAGCAAAACAGTATGGCAGTAATTTTCTATTACAACAGGGAGGTCGAGTGTATGATACAACACTCCAGAAGTGTTGTTGTTGTCCCCCAAAGGGAAACTGGGATGGTAAACACTGTTCTGTTCAATTTCAGGTATTTCGGGTACATTTAAAAATCCACGATGATAGGTGGTGGGCTAATAACAGAATAGAAATGAATCTGACTGGAGTGTCTAGGTTGGGACAGTACATTGGGACATTTCAATATGCTTCCCAAGGTCCACTGCTAATTGATAAGAAGTTGCAGAGCTAAAGAGGACAACTCATGGGGTTTCATATTTATTTACAGCACAAATGCACTGGAGTAGTTAGAGGTAGTTTAAGTGTAAGTTTAAGGCTGACTAAAAGACTACATCCAAAAAGAGTTCGGCTCTAGCCACATGCAGCTGCAGAACTCAATATTTAGGTTGTTCCTCATGAAAACCACATTGGCCCAATACAGAAATAGACACGATACGTTGAACTAAAGAAAAAAGCTGAAATACGCTTCATTAAAAGATGCCTTCTCTCTACTCCTGAGAGGAAACCTATTATAGCAACACTAAACTTTGTTAGGAGGAACCCACAAGCAAGATCCGTACACGAAAGTAGTGGAGAAAAATTAAACTCAAACAAAACACCCAAGACATTCCAGAATACGAGATATAAGGAGCAGAAATTGAAGATTTTTCCCTGAAATCTCAGCGCCTCACTGCGGGACAAAGTCTTCACTTCTGGCGCTCCGGGGAAACTTTTTTTCCTTCCTTCCTTCCCTTCCTAAAAGAAGTTGTTCCAGCTTCTCCGAGGCTTGGGGGGGGGAGCAGAGGAGAGGGGGGGGGAGCAGGGGGGAGCAGAGGAGAGGGAAGGGAGGACTTCGGCACAGTTCACATTCATGGAGCATCGGCGCCTCGCACAAACAAAGTCTTCCCCGAAGAGGGAGCCCTCACGGCGGCGGCGGCCTCCCCCCCACCTCGCAAGATCCACGTACGACGTTCGCCCCGCAGTTACACAGTATATTCATAATCATAACAAATCATGATACGTTTTAGGCTTTGTCTAATAAAAAAATGGCCCCTCCCCACGCCAAAAAACGCCGTACATTTAGCATACATGTCCAAGTTGTGCTGCTGGCACCGCCGGTAACAATGCAGCCCAACAATTACAATCGCCTCCGATATTTCGCTCGGCTGGCCGACAAGCAGAGACCTGTAGTAGTAATAATTATTATAATAATCCGATTCTGCTATGCGTTTATTATGATAAAAAAAAACATGCGAGACGCTTGAAATGAGATGTGAAGTGAAAAGGGGGGGAATACAACATACAATACCAACGGCCTCTTTAAATCTTGGAGAACAGGGAGCATGCTGCTGCATCAGATCCCCCGTTAGCACGGGTATAAACGGGTAAATCCTCCCGTGTATTCATATTTCTACTCCATTCTGGATCATATCCCCTCCCCCAAAAAACAATATCATTGCATTGTGGTTGCAAAACGAGAAACGAGCTCGCTGTGTGTGCCAGGCCAGAGGTCTGGGTAGGTTTTCTGCTGTTGGAGGCAGAGGAGACCGGAGCGGAGTGAGCCGTTCCCCGGGAGGAGGACCCGTGTGTGCGGCCAGAAGGAGGAGGCGGACACTTTCTCTCAACGAACACTTACCTGGGAAAATGTGTTTTTTTACGTCCTGCGAACAACCGAGGCTCTATGTGGGCGTCATCATCCTCATCAAATCACAACATGATCACGGCAACATTGTAAAATAGGAGAAAATATGTCCATGTGTGTGTACATCTCCCCCCTCTTCGCCAGAGCTTCCAGTGGTCCTACTCCATTACATTACACATCCCACAGTCGAGGTTTCCTGTCGTCGTCGTCGTAGTCTCCCCCCCGCGCGTTCCGGCGCGTTGGTTTCGCCCGGATTCTAAATCGCGATTCTAGATCAGGTCTACTCCACAGTGCGCCCCAGTGTTGTTGTGAGAACGTTGCTCCCGTCGGACGAGAGAGGCTCAAATAAATAAAAAATACATGTCCACCTACCATTACACCACCGTGCACATGGTAAAAAATAAATAAATAAAATAATAATAACAATAATTGACGTTTAATCAGAGAGTCATTGTGTACGAGTACGGCTATGCTCTCGCGCACAATACACACGGAGGAGTTGGTTTCAGGGCCTCCCAAGTTTGTTCACATCCCCCCCGTTTATATTATTCACCTAATCAATTCGGTTGTGCAAGGTAATAGGCTATAGCATTATATTAATGGACACTAAAAATAAATGTATGCAACGTAACTCAGAAATGCACACACTCACACACAGCAGGTCCCCGAGTATGCCACTTAAATAACAATCCATTCAAGCCGCAGTTGTCATGATTATATTTGGGTTGGATTTGAAATGTGTCTTGATTAAATATTGAGGAGGACCACTCTCACATTGCATGTTCTCAGTGTTTCGCTCTCTTCCTCTGACACTGTCCTCCCTGATAAATGTGTGTGTGTTTGTGTACACATGCCCAGTGCATGTGCATGTGTGCTGAGGTGTGCATTTTTTAGATAATCTTATCAAGTTACATCCATCTCCGTGTGTGTGAGTGAGTATGTGTGTGTGTGTGTGTGTGTGTGTGTGTGGATGCGTGTGTGTGTGTCTCTCTGTGTTGGGGGGGTAGTGTGGGATGTTTGTGGTGCATACAAACATACATATGTACAAACACGCACACACACACACACATGCATGTATTTCATGCATGTGTGCTGCATGCTGTGTTTCCAAGTAACAGCTTTATGATACAGTACATGATGCATCGCTTTTTCTGTTTGTCTTTCCACCTTTATTTCTATCTTTCTTTCATTCTGTTTTTCTTTGTCTGTCTTGCTCTCTCTCTTGCAGGTCCTGCTGCTGTAGTTACGGTACATTTCCCAAGTCCAGACCATCTGCTGTTGTGTTTCTCGTACGACGTGGATGCAGCATCACTGGACTAGTCCTGCTGCATCCTGGTGACTTCTGACAAACAGACGACACACACGACGGTCCGTGGGACGTGTTTGTGCGTGCTGGTGGAGATCATTGACAGACTGTAAAGCTTTCTCTCTCTGTCTGTCTGCCTGTCTCTCTCTTTCCGTCCGTCAGTCTCTCTCTCTCTGTCTGTCTGTCTCGCTCGCTCTCTCTGTCTGTCTCTGTCTCTCTCTCTCTCTCTCTCTCTCAGTCTCTCTCTACCTCACTCTGTCTGTCTGTCTGTCTCTCGCTCTGTCTCTCTTTCTCTGTCTCTCTGTATCTCTCTCCCACTCTGTCTCTCCCTCTCTCCCTCCATCGCTCTCTCTGTCTCTCTGTCTCTCTCCCTCTCTCTGTCTCTCTCCCTCTCTCTCCCTCTCTCTGTCTCTCCTCTCTCTCACCTCTCTCTCCCTTCTGTCTCTCTCAGTCTCCCTCCCTTGGTGTGTACAGTGTGGGTGCTGTGTGTGTGTGTGTGTGTGTGTGTGTGTGTGTGTGTGTGTGGTGTGCGTGTGTGTGTGTGTGCTGAAGCCCACTGGAGTAACAGAGGGCTGGCAGAGCTCCCAGACTGGGTTGCATTAAACATGAACACTAGCGGGGCTCTTCAGGTTGGTTCTGTCATCACGGTTCTCCGGCAGGACAGGCTTAAAATACATCGGCAGCAGGAGACGGAAAAAAAATAAATTATAAAAAAAAACGCCCAGACATTGGTTTTGCATGTTGGGAGAAAAATATGTAATTAAATATTTGCAGCACTGTGTGGCTGGCTGTCTCCGTGAATGTGAATGTATGTATGTATGTGTGTGTGTGTGTGTGTTGTTCTGTGTATATGTGTATGTATATGTGTGTGTGTGCGGGTTGTTTGCTGTCCCCGCCAGCTGCGCGTCTTGCCTTTTTCCCGGCAGCAAAGTGTGTGTAAACACCAAGGGGCAACACTCGGTGCTGAAAAATGAAGCCAATGCGGAAGTGCCTGCAATTCGTTGACTGGCCGCTTGAGGCTGGTAGCAGAAGCGAGTCAATCACCATAGACTCCCATGTTAAAATGTCGAACTTTACAGCAGAAAATAAACTGTTTACAGCCTGGTCCCACAACATGTTCTGGTCTCTGTATTTAGGTACTTCGCCCATGACAACAGAAAGGGTGGTGAATTTTGATGTCAATTAGGGGGTTGTTTAGGCTAGCTGTGGTTAGCTCCCGGCTAGCTCTCATCGCCACCTCAGCTCGACCGTGTTGCTCCAGCCAAGGATTATAAGCTTCGTTTTTTTCGGTGAGTTACATCGATTTTCAGAATAGTTTAAGGTTATTGTAATCCAGCTCTTTGTGGATACACCATTGACTATTTTTAACTGACATAACTATTGTTTATGTCATTATTTGTTATTATTTGTTTTACTTGAAACTTGAAATTGATTTGAGTTACAATATGTAGGAACCTATTTTACGTTCTGTGTTTCGTGGGGACACATTTGAGTGTGAATTTCCTCTAAGACATGTGCAGCACTATAGCGTAGCAGGAGCAGTTAAGAGTGGAGTAGCAAGGGAAACTTCACTTATAAGTTTAATAAGAGTTTAACAATTGCATTGCCTTTTGAAGGTTTATGTTTTGAGAATTTTCTTTTTGAAGACTTTTATTTCGGTCAAGTGGACTCATTCCCTCTTGGTTATGTGCAGCCAGTGAGGTACGTTATTCATGTGTTTTTATGTTGTCGTGCATATTTAAGTTTCAGTTTGTATGAGTTATACTGTGAATTGTGTTATTTGAACAGTTCGACGGTGGATTTGAGGACAAAGACATNATCAAATTGGCCCAAGCGGAAGCATTCAGCAGTGAAATCAAAAGTATAAAGCAATGCAAGGAAGTAAGACCCAAAGACAATGTGGAAATGTAAGACAGTTGAGATGTGATCAAGGCACCTACTTTGTAGGCGCAAAAAGAGAGTTCATGAATGCCCTGAAGGACCTGGATCATGAACAGTTGAAGAAATTTGGATGTGAGTTCACAATGAACACCCCATCATCAAGCCACATGGGAGGTGTATGGGAGAGACAAATAAGGGCTGTTAGAAGTGTTCTAACAGCAATCCTTGATCAATCTGCTAAAAGACTCGACAGTGCATCGCTTAGGACCTTTCTGTATGAAGTAATGGCTATCATAAATAGCAGACCTCTGACGACAGAGCACTTGAATGATCCAACAAGTTTTGAACCTCTCACCCCGAACCATGAAGTCCAGCATAATATCGCCCCCTCCTGGTCAATTTGTGAGTCAGGATCTATACCTGCGCTGGATGGAGTGATACTATTATTTACTATATCCTATCCAGTCAACGCATACGCAACCTTACGTTATCACAATCAATTCTCAAACCTTGTGAGCTTTAAATAAGAATAGATGTGGTTGTAGTTGTTGGTGTCATCCAGAGTCGGCCACCGAGCAGCTTCTTTAACATTCATCTGAATCTGATGTCAAGATACTGTATGTCAGTGAGGAAATTATGATCCCTTTTTACACATGTATCAATTTTAGGAGAAAGTCAGCACAATATAAATGCTATTCTACAATTGGACAGAAAACAAACAATTGGAAATATTGCGGAACAAGGAGTTTATGGTGTTTTGTGTGCGTTAGTCAATTATAAGGTTAATTATAAGAAGAATAGACAATGCAACAGATAGAATGAGCAGTTATGTCATCGTTTTTCTGTATTAATTGATCTGTTCAATTAAGTAGTGAAGTTATTGAAATTATATTGTTTAGATATAAAGTCTAAAGAGTTGGCATACATTTAACATATCTATTTGTCTCTGTAAAGGTTTCTGCTAGATGATCCAGACAGGCTGGACCAGTGGTTGCTCAACACCAGGGCCCAGTATTTCAAAACATTTAATCCGGATCAGAATGATCCGGATAGGATTAAATCTCAAAATTGGGTATTTCAAACCAGGATATGTGATCCTGATCCTCCTAAATTGGGATATGGATTTGGTAATCCAATCCTATCCAGAAACCTGATCAAATGTTGTTCTTGGGTATTTCAAAATTCTAAGGTGGAGATAAGGATAGTTCTGATGCTAAAAATCAGGATTATCCTGATCCCACTGGAAGGGTGGATCAAGAATGGATTCAAGGTGGATGTAGAGACATGTAGGATACATGGCACATATTTAATCATTCTTTTATTCAGTGATTGCATATTAAAATAACCTAACACAGACCATGCCAAAACAATACCCATTCTAAATTAAATAATTAAGCAATAAAATATTTTCAAGTAACTCAAAAGAAAAAACTCCAAGCCCTTAGAGAAATAGGTAGATGCAAGTACAAGCATGTCACACATCTTCATCCGAAACTGCAATGCCATTATCTTTCAGCCTCTCTTCTAAGAGGCGAATGCAAAGTTTTGTTTCCCTCTGTTGAAGCAAGGTCAGTTTGATCTGTTCCTCGGCTAGAGAGATCTGTTTCTCTGCTCTCTCACTTTCTTTCCTCACCAGATCCCCATAGCCCTCCTGACTGTTGGGGTTTTTCTCCAGACGCCGCCTCCTTTGGGGAGTGAGGGTCCTCTTGAGGGTGAGGGTCCTCTTGTGGTTGTGTGTCACTGACCAGGGGGTCTTCAGGCTCTGCCTCCAAACTTAGGGTAACAGATTCCAACCCTCCCAACTCATTAGCCATCTCTGAATCTTGAGTGTTAGTCTCAGTCGTATACAGTCCAGACTCACCACCTTGTGAGACTGACTGAATGCCATGTAGAGCCTGGGATCTTTCTCCACCAATGATGTCTAGAATGATATCAGTGAACTCCCCACGCTTAAATGGTTTGTTGCCCGTTTTAGGTTGTTGAGACTCACTGTGGTCTTTTGTGGCCTTCTGTTTTAAATTCTTCCAGAGCAGTTTCACCTGTTCCAGGGTTCTTAATTGACCACTCCCTGTGGCATTCACCCTCTTTGTGATGTCAGTCCAGATGTTGTTTCATCTTGAGCCTAATTTAGTCTTCATAATGTCATAATGTGCCCTTACACCTTCTAGCAAGGCATGTGTTTCAGCTTGGGTGAAATTGCTCCCCTTTGAGGTACTTGCTGCCATAGCCATTTTCTCTCAGTCTATCTCTCCGGCAAAGCACACCTGTATTAAATACACATACCGTATTTTCCGGACTATAAGGCGCACCGGATTATAAGGCGCACTGTCAATGAACGGGTCTATTTTCATACATAAGGCGCACCGGATTATAAGGCGCACCGCATTATAAGGCGCACTGTCAATGAACGGGTCTATTTTCATACATAAGGCGCACCGGATTAGAGCCCTGCAATGGAGCCCGAGGCCCAGGGGGCCTGAAAGCCCGAGGGTCGGGCCTCGGGCCAATGATCCCATCATTAGCTCGGATGCGGGCCGGGATCGGCTTTTTTTTCTCTCTCTCTCAATTAAATAAAATTAAATTCAAAGAGGCTTTATTACCAGCAGCAGCAGCAGCAGTGAGCGTGCGTTCAGCGCCGCTGGAAGAGTAATAGAGGAGAGGAGGACTGGACTGTCCCCTGAAACCGTGGATGCCGATTCTTTTCCTTCATGATGCCAAAGTGACTTAAAAAGACATGTTTGCCATGTTAAGCGGCTGACTGTTTTTGTGTGATTGGACGTTTTTTATTATTATCATGGGCGTAGAATTTAGTGGGACGGCTGGGGGACATGTCCCCACCAATATCCACACCTCACGGTTGCGTAATTGCGCATCCTTGACGCAATATCTGTGATGTCCCCACCAATGTCCAAAACAAAAATAACATTATTAAACAAAACAACTAACC
>PIJE02004303.1:0-5000 GCA_002895965.2 Coryphaenoides rupestris
GCCGGACCGTTAGTATGTGGAGATCCAGATCAATGAAGACAGACGGAAACCACATTTATACCACCTATTGTACAACCAGGTGTGAGTATTTAGCCATTACAAGCCGTTTTCAAAATTGTCACACCACAAGTGGAAGTGTCCACCTGTATGCTGACTAGATCAGACTACTGTACCAACTGGTAAACTGACCTAGTCAACATACAGCCAGGTGGACCCAGGTTTGACATGCTGAATTTCGGTCACGTGACAATTTTCAAATGGCTTGTAATGGTTAATCCCACTCACACCCGGTGGTATAATAGGGCCCCTTTAACGTGGCTGCTGCTTCTCGTCCACCGCCACCCGTAGGGTTGTGCGATGTGACGATATTGAGATTGTGAACGATTCAAATGTCTGTACAATCAGCCTTTTCAGAGAGCTCATAAGTATCGTGCTCTATCAGTTGCAGTTCTATGGCTCATAAAAACCAACATAAAAAAAATGCGATAAGACTGTGGACGGTGATCCTGCCTGAAAAAAGCCAGGACTTGCCACGCTCTAGTGTTTCACGGTCCATGGAGCAGATCACAGTCCTAAACACAGACAGCAGTCCACTACAACAGGGTATCCCACACTTACAGCTCCAAATATGGCACCCCACACGTAAAAACGTCATTATACATGTGTTAACTACTGATAAATAACTCAGCAAACAATTCATTTAAAAATGTATACGAAATGTATTTATTTAATTATTAATTTACCTCGCATAAATAAAATAAATAGTATATAAAACGTACGATTTTGTACCATGCTCTTCTATTTTGATTAGGAAAATTAATTCACATATGTTATTATGATATTATATAGTTTATGTAGCACCGATTATACAGTAAATATCGCAATATTATGTATTTTACTCGGTGACCAAAATAAAAACGTCTGTGAACCGTTTGGGGTCACGACCACAAATTTGGGAAACACTGCTCTATAGTACAGTGTAACCACATCGTATCTTCCAAGGATCATTCTCAGAGCCTCAGAATGTCAAAAGATAGACCTCCACTACGGCCCCATCTCTAAAATGCTTCCATACTGGCTGCTACCAAAAGGCTAATTATCCTGTCAGTGGATTGAGCCGACAGACTGTAAAGAATGAGGCCCTACTGGTCTGGCTACTCTTCTGATGGCTGCTATAGCCATGAGGGCTTCAACACGGTCATTACCCCTCCCTGACCATATTTCTACACCACTGCTCCTCACCTCCAAACAGAGACTCAAACAAGAAAAACCAGTTCCTCAAGCACCAAACACTGGAGTGAGGATTTATTCACTTAAAAAAAGATAAACTAGCAAATGCAGATGATCGAGGAACATTAATGAACCCACAAGACCCTGTCTCCTTTGTACCAAAGGTCAAGGATGCCAACATATTTCCCACACAGAAGCAGCAGGTTAATTTACCTTACTCCCATACCCAAGAGACCCTCCATTACCTGCCTGTGAACGACTGATATCAGGAGATGTTTTGAGTGGCTCGTCAGAACACACACATCAGATCCCACAAAAGTCAAGTACATTTTATTTGTACAGCCCTTCATCAGTTCCAGTCTCAAAGGGCTTCACAGGCCACATCGTATGACCCCCCCCCGAACCCTAGCCCTGCAAAGAACAAGAAAAATCTAATTAAGAAACCTTGGGAAAACGCAGGGTGGGGATCCCTTCTTCCAGGAATGGTTAAGGGTGGTATTGGTGCCATGAGGGCAACACCGGAGACCCTCTGCACCCAACAGAACCACGGGCGATGCACTCACGGTCATAACCCCCGCCTGGAGAGAGGGGGGAAACTCCCATGCGTGGCAGCGCCCACAGCTCCTCCCTCATCATCATGACATTGCTCCACGCTTCATCCTGGGTGGCTCTCATCTCATAAGATGAGACCGCCGACAGAGGCGGTGAGGCGCTTGGCTTGGCTAGTGTCAGTCAGTCAGTCAGCCAGGGCCTAAACAAAGGTCAGAATCTGCAGGGAAACCTGCGACCAACACGTCTGTACCTGAGAGACTCCACCACGAGGTCTACCGTCTAGCAGCAGGCTGTTGAATAGTGAACATACCCTGTACATACCCATTATGTTCTTTATACTGACTGTAATATCTACTACTTTGTTGCTACTGTTTTTGTTTGATTTATTATTATTATTTATTATTTCACTTATCTCTTTACTCCTTGCCTTGTTCCAAGCATGTATTGTACAGAACGGCATGTTAGCTTTGCTTCTTCTAGTTTTACAGATCTTTTTTTTGTTGCGGTGCGGCATAACTTCATAAACACAAATAAAAAGATTCCCGTGGCACAGTGAACACACCGTAAGTTGGACAGGAGGACACCGCTAATAATATTCACGTTGACGATAAGCTGTCCAGAGAGAGCCCCCCCCCCACCCCCCGTTGAGACAGCACAGTGTGGTGTTGAGCGTTGCCACTAACCAACGTCAAGATTATGTTGGTGGTGTTGTATATGTGGTTGTTGCATAGCGCAAGGCCAGAGCCGTAATCGAATCCATCGGACGACCGCGAACGCTCTCGATAATAGCATGTTATGCGCTTACAGTGTCACGCGATCACACCATGGAGGACCGCCATAAGCTTGTGCAGAAAGCAGAAGCAGTCGACCGCTGAACAGTTAAACAATTGCAATCTAACACAGCGGTGTGTGTGCAAGTGGAGGAGGATACACCGTCGTCAGTACACACGCATTCTCATGTGTCAACACACTCGGGGTTTTAGAACGGAGGTTGGGAAAGGGTGGGGTGGGGAGGAAGTGGATTGGCCGGTGCACATGCACAGTAAGAGTGACAATGTGGCTTTTCTTTTTTTTTTTAAACAGTGAAGGTGCACGTCAAACCCTGGAAAGCCACACACACACACACACACACACACACACACACACACACACACACACACACACCGTGGTAATAGTTAGTAAACTCACCTATGGCATTAGTGGGGCCTCCAAGCAGGCTTTCATTAGAGAAGGCGGCACACAAAACATAGTTCGTCACCCATTACTCCACCAGAAAGGTTCAAGTCACAAATCATATTTAGAGTGCATGGATATGAAATGTGCAGTGGCGTTTGGGGACTGGTGCAGAAGTTTTGCTGGGAATTGCCCTAATAGGAGGGTGCTTTGCAAGTAATTTCAATAAGGACGGGCCACAATAAAAGACGTGTTTAGGAGATGAAGAGAGGTCTGTCTCCCTATAAAACCGCTCTACGTCGATCTGAAGTGAACCAGCTTGCATGCCAGCTAGCTAGGGAACTTTAGTGTGGACGGCAGGTTCACAGCCAGCCAGCTCCAGGTGAGCAAGGTTCAGTAAAAGGGAGAGTATTGCAGAGGCCGTGCACGTGCTCCACTGCCCACTGACCGAAGTCGATGTCCAGTAGCGCGGCGTTGGCCCCTTCCACCCAGGATGTTCTTAGGAGGCCGTGGAGCGCCTCGTACATGAAGTGCACCCCGTCTCTCACCATGGGCTGGACCCTCTCCACGTAGTCCTAAATGCACACACACACACACGCAACACGTATTTGTCTCAAAACACGTGGGACGGAATCATTTGAAGCTGTTGTTTACTTTTGCCGGCGGCTCGCTTCGTGGTGTGGCGCTTGTAAAAATGTATATTTGAAATGCTCATCCTATTACGGTTTTGCATTTCTCTGTAATGTAGCACAGTGTTAAATTATTACTTATAACATTCTTTCTCAGCCCTGGCACTCAAACCATTTTCTGATGCCAAAAAATACTATACTTAAACTAAACTAAACTAAATTAATTTCATAAACGTGCAACGACTGACGATGAATGGCCTGAACAAATGACCACTAGTCGACTAGTAAAATCTTTGGTCAGGGGCAGCCTTAAGAACATACTATGTTCAATGTTTTGAAGTTATTATTTGCGTTATTCATGGGCTTGTGGTACCTTCAGTTTGATGAGTTCCCCATCTATGTCTTATCTCCAGGGTTGGGTACATGGACTTGTACTGCTGGGCCAGCACCTTAATACTAAAGGAACCCCGGACGAAAAACAAACTTGGCATGTACTACAAATGGCTTGCTCACAGTCCCCATAGCTTAATACACACTACAGATAACTATGTTAGATATTTAAAATGATAAATGCAAATAGTATCCTATAATTTCTGCAGGCTTAGCTTCGAGAAACCTCAAATACTCACAGAAGCATCTGAACTAAAACCAGGAGCAGAGGATCGTACCTTTCAGAGAACTGTGTGAAGTCTGACATGAGGTCACATATCCTGAGCCCGCTGCGTGCTGCCTTAGCAGAGTACACAGGGCCGATCCCCTTCTTCGTTGTTCCCAGGCTAGAGAGACAGAGAGACACAGAGAGAGGGAGAGACAAAGAGAGACAGGGAGAGACAGGGAGAGACAAAGAGAGACACAGAGAGAGGGAGAGACAAAGAGAGACACAGAGAGAGGGAGAGACCAAGAGAGACACAGAGAGAGGGAGAGAGACCCAGAGAGAGGGAGAAACAAAGAGACATACAGAGAAAACAGAGACAGACAGACAGAGAAAGAAAGAGACAGACAGACAGAGAAAGAGAAAGAAAGAGACAGACAGAGAAAGAAAGAGAGAGACAGACAGAGAAAGAAAGAGAAAGAGACAGACAGACAGAGAAAGACAGAGAAAGACAGACAGACAGAGAAAGAAAGAGAAAGAGACAGACAGACAGAGAAAGACAGAGAAAGAGACAGACAGACAGAGAAAGAAAGAGAAAGAGACAGACAGACAGACAGAGAAAGAAAGAGAAAGAGACAGACAGACAGACAGAGAAAGAAAGAGAAAGAGACAGACAGAGAAAGAAAGAGAAAGAGACAGACAGACAGACAGACAGAGAAAGAAAGAGAAAGAGACAGACAGAGAAAGAAAGAGAAAGAGACAGACAGAGAGAAGAAAGAAAGAGACAGACAGACAAGAGAAAGAGACAGACAGACAGACACACA
>PIJE02004303.1:10000-20065 GCA_002895965.2 Coryphaenoides rupestris
AATTCTTGGTTTCATATGTAATCATGGACACTTGGAAATTTACATTTTGTTTGACTGATTTGATTATGATGATGATACATAATACAACCCGCCCTTTCTCTTAGCTTAAGAGTTTTCCCTATTCCTTAGTAAAAGTTGGTCTCCGTAGCTTTGTGAACAGGTCTTAAAAATCTTACAATCTAAGCTAGAAACGTATCTAAGCTAGAAATGTTTTGTGAATATGGCCCCTGATCTACAAATCATCTGCGCTTCCAAGCAAAGAACCTAGAACGTCCATCTTCTGTCCCAGAATTAGACATTTCTCAAAAGACAATTACAAAAAGTAGCTCCGAAACATTGCACAAAGCACTGAACGGATTCAAACTAAAAGTAGCATTGCTGCATCGTCCAAGCCCATGTATCGAAATGTGTATGGAATTGTGGTTGAAAAGAGATAAACTGACAGAAAATACACAGCATCTATGTTGACCCATGTGCCCCTCAACTGTAGGTCATGAGGTCATTAGAGCTCACATATCCAATTATAAGGGGACGAGTCTCTGTGGAGCGTGTGTGTGTGTGTGTGTGTGTGTGTGTGTGTGTGTGTGTGTGTGTGTGTGTGTGTGTTTGCACCCCTCCCACACTCTCCAGACCATCAGGTTTCTTTCAATGTGTTGCATTGGGGGGTGTGGGTGGTCGGAAGGCGGGGTCAGTCTCTCCCCGTGTCACCCCCCCTGTGTGTGTGTCCAATCGACTTCACTCATGGATGTATTGCTGAGGACCTAAGTGCAGTGGAGTTGTTTGGGTGAGCGGTTCTTGAGAAAGAACAGCAATACCGAAGGCAACACAATCGGCCCGTTTTAAACAGGCCCATCACATGACCTAGGGCACATGACCTGGTATCAAAAATACAGACCCGGAGGTTGAGGTCAAAAGAATAAAAAAAACACACTGGTTGACATCCTGCCCTGAGAACTGGACTGTGTACTGTGGCTTTTTGGACAACAGTGATTGCTGAATACTTAAACTTACATCTTGCCCACCTGCTCTTGCCTCTGCTGCTCCTGAACCCCGTCGACCGCTTGGTGGAAGTCAAACACTGAGGAGAGGGCAGAGAGGGGACACACACACACACACACACACACACACACACACACACACACAGTCAGTCACACACCTTGGAGACACTATGATGCACAGGGAACACACACTGTCACACGCATGCACCGTGGGCTCAACCATATGGTCAAATTGAGAATAATAATTTTTGCATCACAATTTTCATTTTCACTGAAAACTATCATGATGTGACATTTTTTGGGGTCAGTATCAAACATACATGTTCTCTTAACAACCAATAGGCCAGGGCATCTCCGCAGCAATACAGTACTTCATTTATAACGGTGTTAAAAATGAACATTTACACATTTTACCTTTATCAAAAAACTGCAACTGCGATTTAAGTATTGCACTTGACCATATTGCGATTTCGATCATATTTCAATTAATTAACACACACGCACGCGCACACACAAACAGGTAACTTACCGATGTGTGCTCTGTCCGAGATGATCAACCGCTTGTCCCAGTCCTTAAGACCTACGCGGACAAAGCACCATTTGACACCCCAAAATCGACCGAAGCGCAGCAGCATTTCTATACTCATCATAATCATTATCAATACTTTGCAACATTTATTTTAACGTGTGCATGTGTGTTACACACCTTTTCCTTTGAGGGCGTTCTTCTCCGCCTCTTCAAACAGGCCGGGAAGGTGGATAACCACACCGTTACCTAAGGTGGAGAGGACCAGTTACACCTTCAAACACAGTGTTAGTCATAGTAGCAGTAAGGCCAATTAAAAAAGACTTTCTATCCAATTCAACCAACTACAGTAAACCATTACGAATGAATTGCTATGAAAGCAATCTCCAGTTGGTTGTGAGACATGTCCCCTTTTCCCAAGGGTGGCTCTGTAAGCATACTACTTACTCAAAGCAATGCAGGATAAAAGGAAGGACTAAAGGACAAAGGATGAGAAGTGCGTGGAACTTGTGACAGACGCATGTGTGTACGTGATGGTCTTTTGGACAGGTTACTTGGGCCTGGTTCGGAGTGGTGTCCGAACCATGTTCATAGGGTTAGAGTGGTGTTCGGCCCCTTGCCCCACTGAACATACTGCAGACCTCCGCACACCCGCGCCTCTGGAAGAGTTCGCAAAATGGCGGCACGTTGGCGTATATCAAAGGGGCGGGGCAAAAATCTGACAGAATCCTGGCAGGTATGTTCAACTGCAGGTGTGAGGAGGGTCGAGAGAGATAGAGACAGACAGACAGACAGAAAGAGAACGAGACAGACAGCAAGAGCTAGAGCGACAGACATACACACAGATAGAAGGAAAGACAGGAAGAGAGACAGAGAGGGGACACACACACACAGACGTAGACAGACACAGACAGACAGGCGGAGAGAGAGAGCGAAGGAAAGAGGAGAGAGAGCAAGATACCATTAGCTAATGAAGTTACTGCAGACGAGCGGTTGTGAGACTGCCAGCAGGCAGGCTGGCTCTGAGACAAGTGGAATCGGCGGCTTGGCATATTGGAGTACAAGACCATTTGAGTTCATGCACCCCTGTGTGCATGTGTGTGCACGTGTGTGTATACCCACCGATGAAGGCGGTGACCTTGGGGTTGATGATGCCACTGGGGAGGAGGTGGAAGTCGTACTCCACTGAATCCACCACCACTGTGTGGCCCGCGTTGTTGCCCCCCTGCAGAGAGAGAGAGAAAGAGAGAGAGAACAATTCTAAGTCTGTTTTGTGATCCAAGGTGGATGGCAACCGGCTTGTCTGCGAGTGGCATCCAGCAACAACAAACACATGACCGTAGCCATGGTCCCCATCCCCTTTCGCGAAACACAACCATGCTGTATAGCCAATCATATAACGTCAAGGCTTCTCCTACCAACAAGTTTAATATACGATTCATCCATTGACGTGAACATTTAATCTCAAGACTGCTCCAAACTGAAATTAGCATGGCTCGAAAGAAGTTTGAAGACATAATATATCTTCAGTGTTTAGCATTCGAAACGCCTTGATAGCAAGGGGCATTTCCGGCAATGTTTGTCAAGTCTAATTGCAGCTGCTGTAAATTCAAAAGAACATTTCACTGGCACATCCAGGGCGCCCATGACGCGGCCAATGAGACACTGTTGCACAGTATCTGTCAGTTGGCTGATGCAACATGAGAAGCGAAAGCATCTGGGAGCCAGTTTGGTCTTGATTGGGAAAGACCAGTGGGATAAAATATTTGAAGATGTTAGTAAAGAGGCTAACAAAAATGAAACAAATAAAATCATATCCAATTGGGTGCACTGAAGAAACCCCCATGTTGGAAACTCATAGAAGAGCAGATCCTTGGTGGGCACATCACAATCTGACCTGTCCTGCTATGTTCTCCAAGAGTATCTCTTGGAGAACATAGCACACAGGGGCACATGGGATTAGGACAGGGATGGGCCTGGTTACGACCCACAAAGAAAGAACAGAACAGTAAAACAGCTAAAATGTCATGGACAGAAACAAAAGCAAACATGGATGAATAGATTAGAAAAAGCACAGCTTCGTAATGAAAGACAAAGTAGAACAATTGGGAGTGCTAAAATGTGTGCGCTTTTTTGTTTTTTTTAAAACGGGTTTTGATTTACGTTCCGCTGTGGTGGCTGTTAACCAAGTTTCTCTGTCATTGTTTACATGCGTTCCCCAGGCAAATAATCTTGTGATCCGAGTGTGCTTTTAACTGTGGAAACTGCTGCAACTGGTGGATATAAACAAACCTGTGTGTGTGTGTGTATATGTGTGTTTGTGTTATTCCGGGCCATCTCTGTAGCCTGGAGGTTGGAGGGCGGCCGGCTGCAAATACTTGGCCTCGTTACGATGTGCCTGCCACTTCCAGCCCAGGGGTCAAATATGTTGCATAACTGTCCTTTTGTTTATTCAGGTTGTTTTCCAGATGTCATATAAAGTCATTAGATTACGTTGGGGTGTGGGTGGGGGGTGGGTTAGCAGTAGCCTACAGGAGAAGTCGGGCTGGTGTAGAATGCACCCCACCCCACCACACCAACAAGCTGCTGACAGACGTCCTGCAGTTCTGCAACCGGACATAGCCTAGGCAACAGTTGGCTCGGCCCGAGCGATAGGATTGGGAAATAAGACAGAGGCTGGGAGGGACTAGGTAACCTGGCCTAGAGGAGATAAATAAAGAAGATAGTATTTTTTTTTACTCTGTGGTCTTAGCAACACGAACAGCATCAGTACAGACGCAAAATAACGTTTTCATGTCCAAAATAGACTCAAGCCCATTACCAGGGAGCAAAAGGTTACAGGGCCGCTACATTTGCGCCGTGTGCGCTTTGCTCCGTTAAAACAACACGATTCCATTTCTTTTTTAGGTTGCTCCACAAATATGAAGCAAAACTTGCACAGCCTGTGCTTCCAGCTTAATGAACCCTAGACTGCACCTGTCGGCCCTTTAAGTGTGTGTGAGCACACAGAATGGTTAGCTTACACCTCCTGTTGACCGACATAGCTCCCTCACCCACACACAACACACACACACACACACACACAACCACACACACACACACACCACACACACACACACACACACACACACACACACACACACACACACACACACACACACACACACACACACATTTAGATTTAGGGCATTTCACAGACACTTTTATCCAAAGCGACAAAGTCGCTAAAATATATCACTGTGGTACATAAAGATAAGAATAGAGCAGGATTCAACCATTCATAATTTCAAGGTTAATAGAACGATTTTCATAATTGCTAGGTAGCCTGCATAATAGCTGGGATAAGAGCAGAAGTGCCATTCTGAGTGCATTACCAACATCTAAGAGAGGGGGGGGGGGGTTATGCAGAGTCCAGGTGGGTCTTGAGACTCTGCAGTCCTGACTCTCACACTCACTCACACACACATTACTTGTTCTCCAGTTTGTCTTTAACTTCAACTCTGTGTAAAGGACACATGTGGGCCTGAGACAATGTATTCATTTGGTGTGCAAGTAAATCACAGAAACAAGCACATCAATTGCATTTCCCTGGGCAAATGTATACAGGACTTTCTTTCCACAAATATCTGAGGTGAATAAGAGTGTAAGCAGTGCTGAATGAAACATGCCTATTAAAGCATGTATGGCGTGCCTACGCAGGGGGGTGTATCAGCAACGCCTAAAAGTAAAAATGACACCAGTGTGGTACGCGTGTTCTTTGGCGGGCGATGTAAGGAACACCGACAAAAAGTGCAGGCGAGGTCGGTTTTATAAAAAGATGAATACTATCCTCCCTCATACACACTACCACCTCCCGTGTGTGTGTGTGTGTGCGTGTGAGAGAGATAGAGAGAGAGTGTGTGTTCAGCTGTAACATTATTTTCACACGTATCCTATCCAGCCTCGGTAGAGCCATGCAAGAGTAGGAAAATCCTTGCTATGTCAACCGGTTGTCAATACCAGACATAGTAATAAACAGAGAGAACAAAACTACACGGCTTTATAGTCTTAGTCCGCAATGAAATAAGTGCATGTTATTACAGACACATTAAAACGTAATATGTTGTGTACTTAATACATCTAGGGGAACAAATGAGAGCTTTTCGAACCATATGGTTCATAGATTAACAGAAACAGTGCTAGAGATCTGTTCTCTGTCACCTCGTAAACAAGGTTATAGCAGAGTAATACGTATAAGTGAGCGCTGAACGGATTATTATTATTATTATTATAATTATTATTGAGCCTTAGAAAATGCGCAAGTTGGCTATTATTGCAATCACAACATTACACATGAAATCGTTGCTTTCTAAATGCTAAACTTTGCTACTGGTTTCCACATGCATCCTATGTTAGGCTTGGTAGTCTGGATCCCACTGCAAAGGAAACAAGGCGTATAAAGCATGACGTGTGGAAGCAGCATTGGACAATCATCCATTATCATGGATGATTATCTGTAAAAATGCATATGATTACAATACAATTCAGCACACACACACAACGTGAAGCCAGCAGCGAGTGGTGTTGGTGGTGGAACCAATTTTTGGTTATCGATCAGCGAAAACATGATGTTATCCTGAAGCAGAAGGAGACAGTGTTGTCAAGTGGACATGTGTACACGACAGGACACGTCTTTAGCCTGAGCTGTCTGGCGAGCTCGGTAGCTAGCAAGAATCCAAGGTGACATTAGCAAATACTGAAGATCAGCGAATAATAAAATGAAAGTTAACGTTAGAGCCACGGACACAGACACAGACACAGACACGCACACGCACACACACACACGCAAGCAGCTGTCATCATAGCCGGACGAACACCAGCAGTGCCACACACAGCTAGGGAGCTAGGGAGCCCCCGTGTGCTCCAGGAAGGACAGTCAACGAGCAGCAGCAGCCCACCTGACATCTGCACACGATGTCCGCGTCCTGCGCCAGTAAATCCACCACTTTGCCCTTCCCCTCGTCGCCCCACTGCGCTCCCAACACCACGGCCACTCGGTTGCCGACGCTCGGCGCTACGACTCCTGCTCCCGGTTCGCCGCTACTGTCGATACTGTGTGCCGGGGACGTCCCGCGGTGCTCCTGACTCCCGCTCTCCGACATGACTCCTCTCTGCGATCCTCCTGCCGCCTCGCCCGCCTGCTCGCCCCACTGTGTTCCCGCTTGACAGAACGCGCTCCCGAGGGATTGGGCGCGTACACGCCCACATGTCCCGAGATTATGTCGAGAGGGGGCGGGGCATGCCGTCGCCCTCCGACCAATAGCGACGCTCCTCGGCGGAGGCGCGCGTTGTCGGGGCCCTATGGTGTATAACCATAGACTGTAAAATGTAGGGGACGACTGGTTGTACTCATAAGGTTATATCCGGAGGTGGCAAAAGTATACAAGTTCAAGTTCAAGTTCAAGTATTTTTATTGTCACTTCACAGTTTACACGTGAGTATAAGCAGTGATGTGAAAAACCTTTTGTGCAAAACGCCCGACAGCCGACAGTAATTATAAAAGAATACAAAATCGAATAGAACTAACAAAATAGAAGTAGAACTACAAAATAGAAATAGCTATGAATATAAATTCTGTGTAAAATAAAAATAAAATAAAATGAAATATACAACAAAATATTCAGGTGAGCAGTACACATATAAATCAATGTAATAGAATATACATTGTTATATGCTGACATTCACAGAATGTCACAGAATACCTTCTCAGACAGTCAACACAACACTAGCACCAGCAATTAGCACCAGGACTAGCACGTTGTTTGGCCTTTTTCACCACGTGTGTGGTGTGCGTGGTCCATGTGAGGTCCTCGGAGATGTGCACGCCGAGGAACTTGAAGCTGCTGACCCTCTCTACTGCAGCACCGTCGATGGAGATGGGGGCGTGCTCTCCTCTCCGCTTCCTGTAGTCCACGATCAGCTCCTTGGTCTTCTTGACGTTGAGGGCGAGGTTGTTCTCTTGGCACCACTGTGCCAGTGATCCGACCTCCTCCCTGTAGGCTGTCTCGTCGTCGTCGGCGATCAGTCCCAACACTGACGTGTCGTCAGCAAACTTGATGAAGACGTTGGAGCTGTGCATAGCCATGCAGTCGTGGGTGTACAGGGAGTAGAGGAGAGGGCTCAACACGCATCCCTGAGGGGCTCCAGAGTTGAGGGTCAGTGGCTCTGAGGTGGTGCTGCCCATCCTCACCACCTGGCGGCGGCCCGACAGGAAGTCCAGTATCCGGTTGGGTGCAGGCCTAGACTCCTGATTTTGGTGTCGAGCTTGGCAGGAACTATCGTGTTGAACGCTGAGCTGAAGTCCACAAACAGCATTCGCACACAACAGTTCTTCCCCTCCAGGTGAGAGAGGGCAGTGTGAAGTGCCATGGCAATCGCGTCGTCGGTGGATCTGTTTTGACGGTACGCAAATTGCCATGGGTCCAGTGTGGCAGGCAACATGGAACAAATGAAGTTCTTGACCAGCCTCTCGAAGCATTTACTGACAATCGAGGTGAGGGCTACGGGTTCAGGCAGGTTACCTTGGGGTGTTTCGGGACAGGCACGATGATGGACATCTTGAAGACCTCGGGAACAACAGCCTGGGACAGGGACAGGTTGAAGATGTCTGCGAAGACTCCTGCCAGCTGGTCTGCGCATGCTCTGAGGACGCGCCCCGGGATGTGCTCTGGGCCCGCCGCCTTCCGGACGTCCACCCGCTTGAAGGCTCTGCGCACGTCAGCCTCTGAGATGTTCAGCAGGCTGGCCTCCTCAGGCAGCGCTGACTTCGGCGGGCTGCCTTTCACGTCGAACCGAGCAAAGAATGTATTTAGCTCGCTTGGGAGGGAGGTAGAGGAGTTCTCTACACCACTGGTTCTCCCTCTGAAGTCCGTGATTGTCTGTAGCCCCTTCCACACACCCCTCACATCATGGCTCTTGAATTTGTCCTCCACCCTGTTCTTATACTCCCGATTGGCAGAGCCAATGGTCCTTGCGGAGGTCGTAGCGGGCTCTCATATATTCCACCATATTCCCGGAGTCAAAGGCGGCGTTACGCGTGCGGAGTGCAGCGCGAACATCGCCATTAATCCACGGTTTCTGGTTGGGATAAATCCGGACCGACTTAGTAGGAACAACGTCATCTATGCATTTCTTGATGAACCCGGTGACTGAGGATGCGTACTCGCTGATGTTATTGTCTGACGCGACCCAGTCCCAGTCCACGTGATCAAAACAATCCTGCAGCATAGACTCCAATTGGTCCGACCAGCATTGGACCTCCTTCACAGCGATTGGTTACTGCTTCAGTTTCTGCCTGTAGGCGGGGAGTAGTTGGATCGAGCGCCTCCCCTTAGAGGTTTTCCGGGCACGTCCAACTGGGAGGAGACCCCGGGGCAGACCCAGAACCCGCTGGATGGATTATATATCTCGTCTGGCCTGGGAACGCCTCGGGATCCCCTAGGAGGAACTGGAGATTGTGGCTGGGGAAAAGGAAGCCTGGGGGGCCCTGCTTAGCCGGCTGCCACTGCGACCCGGCCCCGGATAAACGGACGAGAATGGATGGATGGATGGATTATTGTAGCGACCCTGGACGTTAAATACATGTTATGTGTATTCTGTGTTGTTCTGATGCAGCCGTTCCCGTGTGCGTCTATTGGAATGTGTTACCTGTCAATCTGGGTGGGTGGCAAATCATAATGAAGTGGGAGGGGCTCGTAATAAAGGGGTTGTTATGTTTTGAACGGGAGTTAGTTGAGTCTGGGTTTGGTTGGCCTAGGTTACGGCCAGACAGTAACCTGTGAAATCAATGTTACTAATAAACAAGTTGTTCAACTTGTAATCCTGACTGGATTACATTCATCTCTCACTACGGGGATCGTTACTCTGGTGTCAGAAGTGAAAGCAGAACGTGTTTTTCAACATGCCAATAATGTTACTGTACCTGCGGACTGTCGGATAAAGGTGGAGACGGAGACGGACTACTACGGCGAGGGGGCGTGTGGTGCAACTTCGCGGTCCCTGGAGGGGGGAAGCGCCCACCAGGAACCGGCGGCGGAGATGGCCACCGAGAGAAATTCCAGCGGACATTTCTCCCATGTCGCACACTGCACAAGCTGCCCGCGCCCGCCACTCACGGAGGTAAACAAACACGGCGGCGCCCTACTCACAAATCCCGTCTCCATCAAGACGCCAAGATACGACGGTAAAGCTGACTGGGAAGCTTTTCACGCGCAATTTGAACTTTTAGCCAACGCTGGCGGGTGGTAGATGGAGATCAAGGCGCTCCAACTTGCGATGTGTCTAACGGGTGAGGCATTGCAATGTTTGCTGCTGCTAAGCCCAGAAGTTTATAGAGGTGACTATGAGGCCCTAGTGGGGGCTCTGAAGAGGCGCTTTGGACAGTGTGTTGAGCCGGGTCTACTGCGCTCAGAACTGTGTAATAGGCGGAGACGGCCGGGGGAAACACTGCAGGCCCTGGCCAACGATATAGAGAGCCTGTGGCACGCCCACATGCCACCATCA